>OX243815.1:20747810-20820310 GCA_945859605.1 Lumbricus rubellus | reverse complement strand
AGAGCCGAATTAGATGCTCAGGCAGCTGCAGATACAAGAAGGCTTGAGGCTGAAGCCGAAGACAGGAAGACCCAAGCAGCGATGCAGGCTAGAAAGGCCGAAATTGAGTTAGAAGCAATTAGGAGTGCGGAGACAGAAGCAAGAGAAAAACGCTTAGCCGCAGAATCAGATGCCAGACAGATCCGTGAAGCGACTGAAGCACGAGAACAACGTGCACATGAGCTACAGCTAGAATTAGCACGGATTGAATCACAAGTGAGAATGAGAGAGATTGAGTCCAGAGGTCAAGACAGAGAAAGTGGAAGTGCATCATTCACAATGGTTGGTGACAATCCACAACAAGGGGAAAACAACAGGAACAGCAGAGGGATGAGGGATATCAAATTCCCCATCTTCAACGAAAACAAAGATTGTTTAGACGCTTACCTGTTGCGGTTCGAACGAACTTGTGTAGCATATGAGATAAAGAAGGAAGTGTGGTCACTAGTATTAGCTAGACACCTTGAGTCGAGAGCACTTGAAGTATACCAGAGACTGTCTGTGGAGGAGGCTCAAGATTATGAATGTCTGAAGACACAGTTGCTAAAACGATTCCAGTTAACTGAAGGTGGATATAGACACAGGTTCAAGACAAGCAAAATGGAAGCCGGAGAAACACCGACCAATTTTATTTATAGACTGCGACGCTACATGCAGCAATGGATTGCTCAAGCAGGCTTTGAAGAGACCTACGAAGGAGTAGAAGAATTGTTATTAAAGGATCAATTTTACCTGACGTGCAGCACAGAGCTAAGAATGTTTATCAAAGAGAAAGGGAAGACAAGTTTGAAAGAAATGTTAGCGTGTGCGGAGTCATACATAGAGGCACATGGCTACAAATATGCAGAGGCAAGCATAAAACCAGATGTGAAATTCCACAACGAAAGGACAAACAACAGACCCTTTGAGAATAAATCCAAAGAAGGATTTGGTAACAGCCAAAACAGGAGTAGAAATGATGTAAGAATAAATCGGGAAGTGAACCGTGGTGTAAGTTCAAACAGAGGGTTCAGTCGAGAACGTGAGAACACCGTGGGACATAAAATTACTTGTTTTCTCTGCGGTGAGAACCATAAGGCATATTCGTGCCCACACAAGAATAAAGAAGCTATCAGACACACTGCAGCCGCAGTGCAAATATTCGAGAATCAGACATATAGGGCCAGACAGCAGATTGAAATGCAGAAAATGAGTAATGTTACAAAGGACCAACATAGGGTAGATGACAAGATGATTAAAGCATTACCCATGCAAACAGCTGCAAGTGCTTTGGTGACTGGAACCAATGTCGGATGCATGAATCTAGAAAACAGAAGTGAACATGAAGTAAAAGTGAACGGGAGAAATGTCAGGTGTCTCTATGATTCTGGATCGACATGTTGCATAATTAAACGTTCGTTAATAGACGACACAGATTTGACAGGTGAGGAGACACATTGTGTATTGGTCGATGGAAGTTTGAGATGTTTTCCACTAGCCAAGATAAACATAGAGAGTGAATACTTTAGTGGAGAAGTACAAGCGATGGTCATGGAAAATCCGTCGATGCCAGTTATAATTGGGATGATCGAAGGTATACAATACCAGATCACACATGGAAAACAGGAGGATATAATCAGTGGGGAACCAGAGAATGCAGTTGTTGAAGTGAAATGCAAGAGCATATTGAGAGACAGATCCAAATCTAGAGAGAGATCGGTACATGACAAGAAGTCAGTGAAATTCACCGACGATGTAACCGTGAATGAAACAGAGGAAACAAAAACAGCAGCAGCAGTTGAGACCAGAGCTGAGGTCAAAAGAACAACAAAGTACAAACCATTGAAGATAACAAAGATGCCTGATTTAAATGTGACAGCAAAAGAAATACAAGAAATGCAGAGTCAAGATGAGACGTTAAAGAAATATTTGGATGGAGCGATAGATTGGGATGGTCAAGATGACAGAATGGATGGAATGTCATATGTCAAGAGAAATGGGTTACTGTATAGAAGATATAAGGAGGTATTGAAGGACGAAGTGAAATGGCAATTGATGGTACCTAAACAGTTGAGAAGTAAGGTATTGGCAGTGGCACACAACTCGTTGTTGTCAGCTCATCTAGGCATGAGAAAAACACATGACAAAATTCTCAATGAATTTTATTGGCCAGTAATCAGACAGGATATACGAAGATACGTCTTGAGTTGCGATGTTTGTCAGAAATCTGTAGACAAGAAAGTGAATTACAGAGCACCGATGGGTCATCTACCAGTATTAGATGTACCGTTCAAACATATCTGTATAGATATCATAGGGGAGGTACACCCAATGTCAACCGGGGGATATCGGTACATACTGACCATCATAGATCTGAGCACCAGATACCCTGAAGCAATTCCGTTGAAAGGGATCAGTACAGAAGAGGTAGCAGAAGCATTGTTTGGCTTCTACTGTCGTATGGGAGTGCCGGAAAAGATACACACAGATCGTGGAAGTCAGTTTACATCAGAACTTATGGCGGAAGTAAACAAGATGTTACTGATAAAGCACACATTAACAAGTCCTTATCACGCCATGGGGAACGGATGTGTCGAAAGACTAAACGGTACTATAAAGGCCACATTAAGAAAGCTAATGGGAGAACAGGAGAAGGAATGGGATCGCTATTTAGCACCATTACTGTTTGCTCTGAGAGACACAGTACATGAGAGTCATGGATTCACTCCATTCGAATTAATATTTGGAAGATCATGCAGAGGTCCAATGCAAATACTTAAAGAATTATGGACGAACGAAACAGTTGAAGAAGAAGTCAAGGATGTCTACACATACATGATCGACCTGAGAGAACGCATTGAAGAAACGTGCGACATGGCTCAGAAAGCAATCCACGTGGCAAATGCAAGGAATAAAAAGTATTATGATAAGAAAGCACGGTACAGAAAACTAGAAATAGGCGAGAAAGTACTATTGCTATTACCAAGTTCAAAGAACAAGATGTTAGTGAAATGGAAGGGACCATTCGTGGTGAGAGATAAAATCGGAGATCATGATTATAGGATAGAGATTGAGAAAGGTAAAGTCAAGACTTACCATATCAACATGCTGAAGAAGTATAATGAGAGAGAAGAAGAAAAGCCAGATGGTAAGATAGTGGCATATGTATCAGCAATTGTGCATGATGGGAAGGAAGGAGAAGATGAAGAAGAAGAAATATTGGACTTGTACATAAGTAAGCAGACAGAAACTTACAAAGATGTAGACATAAATCCCAAGCTGGAAGAAAGTCAGAAGAGAGACTTAAGGAATTTATTGAAACGATATGAAGATATTTTCACGGACAAACCTGGAAGAACAGATTTGGTCAAGCATGAAATACATTTGACAAACGAGGAACCAGTTAGACAGAGAGCGTATCCAACTCCATATCATTTACAAAAGGAAATCGATAAGGAAATTCAGACAATGTTGGAGAATAATATAATAGAGAGATCGGAGGCAGCTTACGCAGCACCATTGGTGGTGGTAAAGAAGGCAGACGGTAGCAATAGGCTGTGTTGCAACTACAAACAGCTGAATAAGGTTACAGTATTTGACCCTGAACCTATGATGTCAAACGAAGATATATTTAATAAGCTGAGTGGGAGCAGAATCTACAGTAAGTTTGATTTTTGCAAGGGCTATTGGCAGATTCCAATGAGTCCAGAGTCGAAAGATTATACCACGTTCATTTGTGCCAATGGCATGTATAAATTCAATGTAATGCCCTTCGGATTAGTGAATAGTGCTTCGAGTTACAACAGACTAATCAGGAAAATTCTGCATGGAACAGAAAACCTTGAAAGTTATGTGGATGACATATTAGCCCACAATGAAGGATGGCAGGATCACTTGGAAACACTGGAGATATTTTTTGAAAGGGTTAAGGAAGCCAACCTAACATTGAAACCAAAGAAATGCTCATTAGGGTACGGAAAAATAGATTTCTTGGGTCACACGTTGAATAATGATGACATCAGTCCAAAAGAAGAGTCTGTGGACAAGATCATTGATATGCCTAGACCAAAGACGAAAAAACAAGTGAGGAGTTTCATCGGAGCAGTGAATTACTATAGAAAATTCATTCCACACTGTGCAGAAATAATGGCACCACTAAGTGATTTGACAAAGAAGTTGTCACCTGGAAATGTTGAATGGAACGAGAAATTGGAGAACAGTTTTATGCAGTTGAAAGAAGAACTGGCAAAGGCACCAATTCTGAGATTACCGAACTTAGAGAAGGAGTTCATATTGCAGACGGATGCAAGTGGAAAAGGGATCGGATGCGTAATAATGCAGGAATATGAGGGGGTGAATCATCCCATAGCATATGCGAGCAGGAAGTTACTTGAGCGAGAGACGAGATATTCGGTGGAAGAAAGAGAATGCTTAGCCATAATGTGGGGCGTAAGTAGGTTCGACAGATATTTATGCGGCAAGCAGTTTGTGATTGAGACAGACCATTGCGGATTGCAGTATATGAAAGAGGGAAGAATGAAAAATGCAAGGGTTATGAGATGGAGTCTAGCCTTGCAAAATTATTCGTTTACTATTAGATACATTAAGGGGTCCAACAATGTAATTTCAGATTACTTGAGCAGGGGACTAGAGTGATATATAGTGAACCTTTGATGAATGATAAGTTGTATATAAATAGGTGTAGAACAGTAATTTTGTTGTGTTATGTAAGGTAAAGGAAGATAGTTTATAGATTAGTTTGTTAAGTATGTGAGTAAGTTAAAGCCTGTGAACAGACTTTTGAAGGGGGGCATTTGTAGCGAATAAACGCTCCTTAACAAACGAATCAATTAACTAATAACCTGTGTAATTATTAATACTAAGTAACAGTTAAGCTAGACAATTAATTGGCGTATTTTTAATAGATAATTAATAAATTGAATTGTGGCATTAGCGAATATAACAGTAGAAATCACAAACACAAATGCGCTACAAAAATCAGTCAAAGCTTGAGGAGGCACGAAAACAGCGTTTCGCGCAGCAGACGATCGTCAACACTGTGAGCAGCCGAAGAGTCACGTGGTCTGATTCGGGCATGAGATTCTGAAAAGAATGGCAGACATTTTGCGATTTGTCAACCAAAAACGTTAATTCAGAATGCGCCGATGACATTTATTTGAGTGTGAAAAACGGGACTTATTGTACGTTTATTCCACTGCTGATCTGTAAATCCTAGGGAACGTAGTACCTGGGTTAGATAGAAATGTTCGAAGTTTAAGTCGGACTGTAATAGCGAACAAAGTCAATTTTCGCTCGGCATCGATCTTGGGATCGAGAAGACATTGCGAGAACTAGTTGCGATTGGAGTTTCGAAGTAACGAGAAGAAGTGGTGATTCGACGACGAAGCAGAAGTGAAGAAGACGTGTGAGTAGCCAGTGCTCACAGAAGAACGAAGACGACGCGGTGGTGAAACGGCGACCGAGGGCAGCCAGGGAGAAGCGACCTTTCTTCCCATCTTTCCTTCCAATCCAGTTTCCCTGTGTCAAGAACAAGGACCTCATCATCTACTCAAGAAGGGAACTCTTGAGGAAGCTAAGCACCTTATAATATTTTAGTAGATAAATACGCCACAATAGGTAGTTAGGGTATTGAATATTATTTACTGTTGAATGTTGATATTTATAATATACATCAAAAATGAAATACAGCTTGTTCTTGTTGTAGGTCAATTCTAGTAATCATTCTTGATCACCCATTACGAATCCCTGAGTTTATAAAGCGTCTAGGGTAAGACCTGGTATGCGACACGCAGTGTGTCTGCATGCCATACTGCTGTTTGTAGGTCCTATGACTCCCTGTTTGCGTATCCATATGTTTGTCTGTTTGTGTGTCAGTCTGTCTGTCTGTCGGTCTGACTGTCTGACTGTCTGACTGTCTGTCTGTCTGTCTGTCTGTCTGTCTGTCTGCCTGTCTGACTGACTGATTTCTTCTTGTGGTCTCCTCTTCTGCATGCCTTTACGTCTCCCTACCTGCCATTTCGCTAGAGGTTTTTTTTAAAATCGGAATGTGCAACTGCATGTGGACTCGGCAAAAGAAGCCTGCGTCGTTGCGTTAGTGTTACGTATTCTTACAAAAAATGGTCAGGCTTGAATAAATCCATTGAATATGCACGTGGCAATTAATGCATAATGCATCGTTAGACACAGTCTAGCTTTTCTTATGCGTGTATATAATGGCAACTCAGTAAAAGCTTAGTAGATGCGTATGCTGACTGATTAGTTCTGTGGCACTGCTTAGTATACAGGACGTCACAAGGTTGATAGCCTATGCATGCATAGCCTATAATGATTGCATGTATGCAACTGAGTGTAGGCCTATGTATTAGTCCAGTTATGGTAATTCGAAGCTGCAGGGAACGAACTTAGATTCCATCTTAACCAAAATTAGGCTGAATAATTATGTTAACCAGGATGCTACATGCAGACGACTGTTGGCTTCACAGGAATTTGTCTGATAACAATTCTAATGAGTGTGCGGATGTTTGCTAAGACTGCGAACATGTCATGTGATTAGAGTCATTAGACAGACTAGCCACAAACAAAGCCCTTGAACTGTGTTCAGAAAATCCGCTTCAGCCTAATTATCATTTACTTAATGACTTATTTAACGCTTATTTTGAAGCCACGACGCAGCAAACGTTGGGTCTGTGGCTGTGCGGTCCGAAAATATTTTTTACACATTCATTAACCAAGAATAATATAATATAGATCGCACCATGAAAACTTCTGAATATGTGTCGTATCCCGTGTTAAAGGGCACTTTTTTTTATCCTAGTGGTTAATCGGTTGGGTTTAACTGACTCTAAAATTCTTCCAAATTCAACAAACTCCCAGTTTTCTTATGAAATATATATAATAAAGTTATTCAATATCATTCAAATACACAAACAAATAACAATCCTATCTACCTAGTGTGGCGAGTTACTTAGGAGATATTATATTTGCGCTTATCTGTCGAGTTGTATGAAACTCGATTTTCTTCAACTTCGCTCCGTCATCCAATCTTCGCAGCTAAGAATGTTGATCAGATGATTGAAATGCAGTCATGGAAGTAACCACACCAACCGTCTTACTCGTATCTTGCCGTGTATTCAGTTGCTCACAAGATGAATCGTCGCATTCACCTCGCAGTTCTTCTTCTGTAGACCCAAACGTCCGTCGTCCTACACACGCCGATCAGCTGTTCTCTAGCCGATTCAAAACACGACTCTTTAGACCGTTGCTAAGAGTTCGTTACTTCGCAAGCGTCTCTCTCTTCACACGATGATTATTATGCACCAACGCGAATTTCTCATTCAAATTCCGTTGCACCTGATGCACAATACTTTGATCTGTCGGTTGATATTCCGAACAGTTCAATTACCTTCGTCTCTACTCTGGAATTTCAACTTTAGATTGACCACCGCAGCGAATCAACCACCATTTCCAGTTATACCTGTAGAGAGTCAAAACTCTCAACGTCCACCTCGCTGACGTCATTTTTACATCGCCACGTCATTGCGTATATCGTGAATAGGCTTAGCGTCCTTTGTTGGCATGGTAACCTTGACCACACTTTACTGCGTTTGGCTGTAGTTCTTGGTTTTTATGTATAAATGTTTTATATGATGCCACACATATTACCTACTCGCCAATTAAATTGTCTAGCTTAACTATTACCTAGAATTAATAATTATACATACATAGCAATTGTTTAATTTGATAATCATTTAATATAATCACGACAAATACCCTTTCTTCAAAAGTCTGTACACAGGCTTTATAAACTTACCTAATTATCAAATTACACTAATTGCTTATGTCTATTCTTATACTACTTTACACAACATCCCAACCTAACACAACTACTTCTTATCTACTTATAGTATTACCATTGATTTACTTAAATCTTAGGTTAATCCTCTACTTAAATAATCAGACATTACGTTATTACATCCCTTAATGTAACGTACTGTAAAACAATAATTCTGAAGTGCAAGGCTCCACCTCATGACCCTGGCATTCTTCATACTCCCTTCTTTCATGTACTGTAGTCCACAGTGGTCCGTCTCGATCACAAACTCTCTTCCACACAAATATCGATCAAACCTACTGATTCCCCACATTATGGCTAAACATTCTCTTTCTTCAACTGAATATCGCCTTTCTCTTTCCAATAATTTTCTACTCGCATATGCAATCGGGTGGTTTATTCCTTCATACTGCTGAATAAGAACACAACCTATCCCTTTTCCTGATGCATCTGTCTGTATTATAAATTTTTTCTCTAAGTCTGGTAACCTAAGGATTGGTGTCTTAGCTAGTGCTTCTTTCAACTGCTCAAAACTTTCACCTAACTCTTGGTTCCATTCAACATTGTTAGGAGCTAACTTTTTAGTTAGGTCGCTCAACGGAGCCATCAATTCTGCACAATGAGGAATAAATTTTCGATAGTAATTTATTGCTCCTAAAAAGCTTCTCACTTGCTTCTTCGTCTTAGGCTGTGGCATTTCCACAATCTTGTCAACAGATTCTCCCTTAGGGCTTATACCGTCGTTATTCAATGTATGGCCTAGGAAATCTATCTTACCATATCCTAGTGAACATTTCTTCGGTTTCAATGTCAAATGAGCTTTTCTCACTCTTATGAAAAACTCTCTTAACGTCTTCATGTGCTCGTCCCATCCTTTTGTATGCGCAAGAATATCATCGACATAACTTTCTAGATTTTCAGTTCCATGTAATATTTTCCGTATCAATCGATTATAACTGGACGCGCTATTGACTAGTCCAAATGGTAGCACATTGAATTTATATAATCCGCTTGCACAGATGAATGTGGTTAAGTCTTTTGATTCTTCGCTCATTGGTATCTGCCAATACCCTTTACAGAAATCGAACTTGCTATATATTTTACTTCCACTGAGTTGATTAAAAACATCCTCATTCGACATCATTGGTTCTGGATCGAATACTGTCACTTTGTTGAGTTGTTTATAATTACAGCAAAGTCTGTTACTTCCATCTGTCTTCTTAACAACTACAAGCGGCGCTGCATACGCTGCTTCCGATCTTTCTATAATTCCATTCTCCAGCATCGTCTCTAATTCCTTGTTTATCTCCGCTTGGAGGTGATATGGCGTTGGATAAGCTCGTAACCGAATTGGCTCATCACTCGTCAGATGAATCTCATGCTTAACCATATCTGTCCTTCCTGGCTTATCACTGAATATGTCTTCATATTCTCTCAATAATCTCTCTAATTCTCTTTTCTGTTTTTCTTCCAATTTAGGATTGATATCCACATCTTTGTAAGTTTCCGTTTGTTTGCTTACATATAAACTCAATATCTCTTCTTCTTCATCTTCACCATCTTTACCATCATGTACTATCGCCGATATGTATGCTGATGTTTCTAAATCATTACCTTCTCCATTTCTCTCGTAGTACTTCTTTAGTATATTGATGTGATATGTTTTGAGTTTTCCACCATCAATTTCCACTTTGTAATCATAATCTCCTATTTTACCTCTGACCACAAATGGTCCTTGCCATTTAACAAGCATTTTATTGTTACAACTGGGTAGCAGTAATAAGACTTTATCTCCTATATTCAACTCTCTGTAACGTGCTTTCTTATCATAATACTTCTTGTTCTTTTCATTTGCATTATGTATGGCCTTCTGTGCCATATCACATGTTTCTTCTATTCTTTCTCTCAAATCGGTCATGTATGTATAAACATCTTTTACTTCATCTTCCACTTTCTCATTTGTCCAGAGTTCCTTTAATATCTGTACTGGTCCCCTGCATGACCTTCCAAAAATCAATTCAAAGGGTGTGAACCCATGACTCTCGTGTACAGTGTCTCGTAACGCGAATAATAATGGTGCTAAGAACCTGTCCCATTCCTTGACCTGTTCCCCTATCAACTTCCTCAATGTTGCTTTTATTGTTCCGTTAAGTCTCTCCACACATCCGTTCCCCATAGCATGGTAAGGGCTAGTGAAAGTGTGCTTGATCAATAGCATCTTGTTAACTTCAGCCATCAATTCTGAAGTGAACTGGCTCCCTCTGTCAGTATGGATTTTCTGAGGAACTCCCATGCGACAATAAAAATTGAACAAGGCTTCCGCTACCTCCTCTGTAGTTATCCCTTTAAGTGGAATCGCTTCTGGATATCGGGTACTTAAATCAATGATCGTTAATATATAACGATAACCTCTTGATGACATCGGCTCTATCACTCCGATAATATCTACACAGACATGTTTGAATGGCACATCAAGTACTGGAAGATGTCCCATCGGCACCCGGTACTTCACCTTTTTGTCCACCGACTTTTGGCATACATCGCAACTCAAAACATATCTTTTAATATCTGGTCCTATCGATGGCCAATAGAATTCATTTACAATTTTATCCTGGGTTTTCTTCATACCCAGATGTGCTGACAATAGCGAGTTATGGGCCACGGCTAACACTTTATTTCTAAGTTCCTTCGGGACCATTAACTGCCACTTCGCATCATCCTTCAATATTTCCTTGGGCCTTCTATACAATAATCCGTTCTTCTTCACATAAAAAACTTCTCCTGTTACACTGTCATTACCATTCCAATCAATTGCTTGATCCCAAAACTTCTTCAAAGTCTCATCTTTGCTTTGTAATTCTTTAATTTCTTTTGTTGATACATTTAAATCCGGCATCTCAGTAACTTTCAACGGTTTGTATTTTGTTACTTTCTTTGATTCCGCTCTGGTTTCAACTGCTGCTGTCGTTTGCCACACGTCATCATTCTCTATGACGTCATCCGTTACATCATCATTTAACTCTCTTGTGACTTCACTAGCAAAATGAACTTTCTTTTTGTTACTTTGTCCTTGTGACTCAACACTTAAAGACTTCTGAATCTTTTTTAATCTATCCTCTCTATTCTCGTTATCATCTGTATCACTCCGATCACAGTTTATCGTGTTATCTGTAGTTTCCTTTACTACCAGATATTTTAGTCCCTTCATCCTACCAATAATTACTGGTTTCACCGGTTCCTCCATCACCATTGCTTCAACGTTTCCTGTAAAATACTCACTTTCAATATTAATCTTTGCTATCGGAAAATTTCTCAATGTCCCATCGACTAATATGCATTGTGTTTCTTTTCCCGTGAAATCAACATCATTTACCAGTGATCTCTTGACAATACATGTGCTTGATCCAGAATCATATAGACAAATGGCATCCACACCATTCACCTTTATCTGACCTTCGTTTCTATTCTCTAGGTCATTGCCATCATCTCTCCTTTCAGTAATCATTGTACTTGCTGCCAACTGTATAGGTGATTCCTTTTGACGTTCTTCCTCTTTTTCAACTTCATTTAGTTTCAACGTTTCATTTGCTTGCGCTATCTTGTACGCCCTATTCTCATATACTTGTATAGCCGCCGCAGTATGTTTAACAACTCCTTTTTGTTTGTGTGAACAATCGTAGGATTTGTGTCCGATTCGGCCACAGGAGAAACAAGTTATTTTATGCTCAGCCGCCTGTTCTCTTTCACGACTGAACCCTCTGTTCATATTTCCACCATGGTTCATCTCTCTGTTCTGTTTCATGTCTCCTCGTCCTCTATTCATGTTTCCATTAAATTTCTCTCTAGATTTATCGTTGAATGGTTTCACATTCGGTCTTTCGTGACTGAATTTCACTGGAGGTCTCAGATTACTCTCTGTGTATTTATATCCGTGCGCCTCAATATAAGATTCGGCACAATTCAAGGTGTCCTCTAGACTCATCTTGCCTTTCTCTTTGAGGAACATCTTAAGTTCATTGCTACATGTAAGGTAGAACTGATCTCTTAATAATAAGTTCTCCATGCCTTCGTAGGTTTTCTCAAATCCAGCTTGAAGTAACCACTGCTGCATATATCTCCTCAATCTATGCACAAAATCTGTAGGTGTCTCACCTGACTCCATCTTACTCATCTTAAATTTGTTACGATATCCACCCTCTGTTAATTGAAATCTTTTTAACAGATGTCTTTTCAAACACTCGTAATCTTGTGTTTCTTCAGATGACATTCTCTGGTAAACCTCTAACGCTTTTCCTTCGAGATGTTTAGCTAGCATCAGAGACCAATTTTCTGTTGCTATTTCGTATGCCGTGCATGTCCTTTCAAATCTTAATAAATATGCATCCAAGCAATCTTTATTTTCATTGAATACAGGGAACTTGATATCCTTCATTCCCCTATTATGGTTATTGTTTCATCAATAACCATCGCCAACCATCGTGAACGTGGCTTCACCCCTATTCTGATTATTCCTAAAATCAATTTCTTTCATTCTCAATTCACATTCAAGCTTTTTGACCTCAAGATCCATATCTCTCCTAGCTTGACATTCGGCTGCTTCACGAACTAATCTTGCCTCATTCGCCTCCCTTTCTCGTTCAAGCCTAGCATCATTCGCTCGACTTTCCCGTTCAATCCTGGCATCTGCTATTTTTGCTAACTCTAATTCTTGTGCTCTGGCTGCTTGTGCCTCTTCTCGTGCTCTGACTGCTTGTGCCTCTTCTTTAAGCTTTCGATCTTCTCGGTCACGCAGTCTGTCGTCTCTTGCTTCCTGCTGTTTATCACGCACAAATGTCTTCAACTCATCACCATCCATCCCCATCTCTTTAGCGAGTTTAACCCACTGTTCATGTTCTCCAAGTGACATGGTCTACTTACTTGTTTACTTATTTAACAAGTATTTCTAATAGCTTTCGCTATATTAATAATTAAATTCTTCAAAGGATAATCTTAAAATAAGATTATTAAAATGTTCCCTCTTGATATGCGTAATCTGGGGTTACGCGAGGTTAATCGTATGCTTGACCTTAACCTTTACTAAACAATTCGCATCGAGTGAACGCTTATTAATAAAGTCGTTCTTTCGCAATCGCAACAGCGATAACTTTAAAACTATACATTTTCAATACTTGAGATTATTGTTCGTTGATATTTCGAGTGTTAGTTAAAATCCAGTTTTAATATTCCGGAACGTAGGACCCCATAATTGTCGTATCCCGTGTTAAAGGGCACTTTTTTTATCCTAGTGGTTAATCGGTTGGGTTTAACTGACTCTAAAATTCTTCCAAATTCAACAAACTCCCAGTTTTCTTATGAAATATATATAATAAAGTTAGTCAATATCATTCAAATACACAAACAAATAACAATCCTATCTACCTAGTGTGGCGAGTTACTTAGGAGATATTATATTTGCGCTTATCTGTCGAGTTGTATGAAACTCGATTTTCTTCAACTTCGCTCCGTCATCCAATCTTCGCAGCTAAGAATGTTGATCAGATGATTGAAATGCAGTCATGGAAGTAACCACACCAACCGTCTTACTCGTATCTTGCCGTGTATTCAGTTGCTCACAAGATGAATCGTCGCATTCACCTCGCAGTTCTTCTTCTGTAGACCCAAACGTCCGTCGTCCTACACACGCCGATCAGCTGTTCTCTAGCCGATTCAAAACACGACTCTTTAGACCGTTGCTAAGAGTTCGTTACTTCGCAAGCGTCTCTCTCTTCACACGATGATTATTATGCACCAACGCGAATTTCTCATTCAAATTCCGTTGCACCTGATGCACAATACTTTGATCTGTCGGTTGATATTCCGAACAGTTCAATTACCTTCGTCTCTACTCTGGAATTTCAACTTTAGATTGACCACCGCAGCGAATCAACCACCATTTCCAGTTATACCTGTAGAGAGTCAAAACTCTCAACGTCCACCTCGCTGACGTCATTTTTACATCGCCACGTCATTGCGTATATCGTGAATAGGCTTAGCGTCCTTTGTTGGCATGGTAACCTTGACCACACTTTACTGCGTTTGGCTGTAGTTCTTGGTTTTTATGTATAAATGTTTTATATGATGCCACACATATTACCTACTCGCCAATTAAATTGTCTAGCTTAACTATTACCTAGAATTAATAATTATACATACATAGCAATTGTTTAATTTGATAATCATTTAATATAATCACGACAATATGGCAACATAATATTAGGTGATAGGTCAACTTACAGTTAAACAAACTAACCAGTAGGCCTAAATTTGTGGAGGTGACTTAATTATTGCCAAAAGGCGGCAGAGTTCGCTTAGGTAAAAGGGTGCCAACCCCAGAGAGGCGATCCTAAAGGAAATGCGCTACGGTACGGCAACGGCAACGGATGATAGTGCAGCGCCACCCGCCAATTTTGAAACACCCGATTGGTAACATGCATGTGACTTAGACGTTTGAGATTACGATAATTATGAGGCCTTTACTTAGGCTACATTGTACATAGTCAGTAAGCACTGTAAGCTTACGCATAATTATGTGCAGCACATTACAAACTGTTTCGACGAAACCCTTCTGGAACGGTGTATGAATTTATCACGCCCTAGAGGCGTGTAGGCCCTATAGCCGAAATGTAAGCCATGCAAATAGAGCACTGTGACAGCACACGAGTTCACTATATTATTTTATCAGTTGTCTGAACATTACACGCAAGAACCGATTATAACAGAGCGTGCGAGAAAAAGGACATGGGATGGATTAAGACGATAAATTTTAACATGGACGCAGAGGTAAACGGTAGACGGCGTAGACGCAGTCGAACAATATGATGATGATGTCATGATTTTACGAAGAATGGCTGAGAATTAAGTTTCTATTTGCAGCACAGACGATCCGAAATGAAAGGATGTCAACCGAGACTTTGAAAAATGTTGCACCTACCAAATGAATAGACCTGCGCTAAGGGATCCGAACCAGGAATGTCTGTCCGCTCATCATTGACATGCCTCTCATTCATTAAATAGACCTATTCTATGAAAGAATGTGTCGCTTCCTCATATTGTCATCTTGAAAGGAGAAAAATGTATGCAAGTCTACAACAGGCAAGCGCAATGAGACTCAGTATTCTTGGAGTTCTTGCGCTATCGATGAGCGCAATATTCTTCAACGAAAGTACAGGGCAGTCTATTAATTACGCTGCAAGTTATATTCCAAGAAGATCTTCTGAACTTCAACCTCTAGATTGGACTTTCAATCGAAATGTATGGAACGAAGTATTATTTCTAGGGCCTTTCTCCAGTGAACATGGAAACGAAGAGACGCTGGTTACGGTTTCTAACAAGAAACTGAGTGAAATTGAGTTTCGTTCATCGTTGATCGCATGGGAAACAAGGAGAAGGGATTTCCAATATTTACGGTTGTCCTGTTCCTTGATTGAGAATGGAATTACTGAGTCTGCTTGCATCTGCACGACTTATGTTAAATCAACGGAAAGTAATCTGGGAGAAAGGTCTAATGAAACCAGAAAAGATCTGGGCTGGATTAGTCAAAAAGTTTCTCACTGCCAGACAATTCCACGTCTCGCTGCGTACATGTTTAAAGATTTCGATAATGTAAAGGTGCTCGAGATTGACCAAGTTCAGTTCAACGAAATAGATCCAGATTCATTTCACCAACTACGGTCATTGGAACTTGTCAGATTGTCAAATATTGTCATTCCAGTTCAAAACTTTCCGTATGGTCTCTTTTGTGGTTTTCCAAATCACATAGTCATACAGATGCACAATGCACATGTTGAACAGGATACTTCAGGTAACGCTCTTTTTCAACTTCTTCAATGTATCGGTACTACTGAAAACACTACAAATGGTGATTCAGACAAAACTCACATGGGCATCCTAGAAATTGAGAACAGTTCACTCACAGTTCTAGATGAAACAATGTTTTCCTCTGTAGCCAAGGAATACGTGTTTTCCATTTCTTTTCCAAGAAATCTGATTAAAAGAGTCGACAACGAAACATTCTTCGGGTTTACAGGAGTCACAAAAATTGATATTTCAGAAAATCAATTAACGAATCTGGAACAACTCACTTTCTCGAACCTCATATCTCTGAAGCAGTTCAATTTGGCGTCCAATTTTATAGAATCAATTGACACAACAGTCTTTGAAAACCTTCTTTCTCTGCAAACTTTAAATCTAACCAGAAATCGCATATTTCACGTGAGCGGAGGATTTGGCGTCATTCCAAAACTCGTGTACTTAGATCTGGCATGGAATAAATTAACCGAGGTAAACGACGTTATTGTTTCGCACTGTTCGGCATTGGGAAAACTGTGGCTACATCAAAATCAAATATTCAACATCGACAGCGAGGCCTTTCAAGGAACGTTGTTTCTCAAACATCTTGATTTATCTTATAATCTTCTGTCTAACGAAACGAATATTAAAGCCTGTATGCAATATCAACTCGAAAGGTTGGAGATAGTCAATCTTTCAGACAACAACTTAACTCGGTTGGTGTCTTTCATGTTCACAGCATTCGCGTACGAAACTCGGTTGAAAGTTATTTTCCTCACGTCAAACAATATCGAATATATTGACAAAGATGCTTTCAGGAATCAATATTCATTACTAGGAATTTTCCTCGGAAATAATAAGCTCACTAGCATTCATTCGGACACCTTTAGAGACAGCACAAGATTAATGGTTGTGTATTTCTCAAATAATTTGCTCGAAACGTTGCCAGAGTCTCTTCTGCCGGACAGTGTTTGGGAACTATATCTGACTAGCAATCGGATAACTCGCCTCCCGCTGTTCGCAAAATCCATGCCAAATCTGAAGATTTTGAATCTACATGGAAACAATTTGTCGACAATTAATAACGATTCCTTGAAGCAATTTCCTGCAATAGAATTTTTGAATATCAGCAACTGCAACCTGTGGACAGTATCGAATGACGCATTTCTTAACATGAGGTTTTTGGTTAGTTTGGATATCTCAGAAAACAACCTCAATCTAAATTTTGCTATAGAATATTTTCAGAATTCATTCAAGATGAGTTCCCTGAATATGAGTCATAACAATATTCAGTCAGCTGAAAATCTATTTCGGCACAATGTTCGATATGTCTCCACTGTTGACGTAAGTCATAACCCTCTTGGCTCCTTGCCAGATCAACCAAAACGCTCCGAAAAGTTTGGCCAAAACATTATTTTCACAGAACGCTTGATCATGATGAATTGTAGTCTGCAGACACTAGTCCCATCTGCTTTGGAACTGGCTTTCCATATTGGGTTGTTAGACCTTAGATCAAATCAACTGACTGAATTCGAACCATTACAAATATCAGACTTAACTAATGTCTACCGATATCAGATACTACTCGACGATAATCCAATCAAGTGCTCGTGCAGAATGAAGTGGCTCAAAGACGATAAGTATTCACCGCATTACAGAGTGTCTCGTTGTTATCGAGCCATAACGGGAGCACATGACCTCTTCAATTTAATACCAAAAGAAGATTTTTTATGCAATGTTACTGACTATTGTACTGTTGAACTGCCACAGTGTAACTGCTATGCCGAGTTTACATCCAGTACACCAACGCATCTCGACTGTTCCAACAAAGGCATTGAGGTATTTCCAAGAAATATACAGTCATCAACAAAGGTCATACACTTTGAAGGCAATTCCCTAACGACTTTCACAAGGAATATGGTATCCAGGAACCTCGTTAATATAAAGAAATTATTCCTCGACTATAATTCAATCGTGGAACTTGAACCATTTGCTTTTCTATCGTTTCCAAATATTGAACTTCTAAGTCTGAGTGGAAACCGTATAGCGCATTTAAAGGTTGGAACTTTCTCGAAACTAAAGAATTTATTGAAGCTTTATCTTCACGATAATCTTATCCAACAAGTGGACAGTTTGGTTTTTGATGACCTTCGTCTTCTTAGCCAATTGACCTTGCATAGCAATTCCTTGGAACTTCTGAGAGAGGACACAATGGACACAATGTCGTCTTTGGCTTACCTCAGCAATTTTACTCTTCATGACAATCCGTGGCTTTGTGCATGTGACAATGCGACTTTCAAAAACTGGATCCTACAACATTCAGAAATTATTTCATCCCAGGCTAACATAACGTGTAACGGAACAGCCATTCTTGAAATACCTGATGTGGATCTATTATGTTACGTTCTGACACAGACCATTCTACAGAACGATTATCATACAGCACCTATCTTCGCCGTCGTTAGTTTATTCTGCGTGTTACTTTTGACGCTCATTCTTGTCTATCGTTATCGCTACATTATTCAAGTGATTGTCTACAACAAATTCGAAGTTCGGCAGAAACAAAAGGAAAGTGAATCGTGTGTTTACGATGCCATCGCAGTCTATGACAGTTCTGATCTGAGTGTACGCAGATGGATTAAAGATGTTCTTATTCAAAGACTTGAACCAAAATTCAAATTGTACATTTCTGATCGGGATATGCTTCCTGGTTCTGATCAATGTACTGAGGTTGTTGAAAGTATCAGGAGTAGTCGCAGGACTCTTATTGTGCTGTCCAGCGCGGACGTCAAAGAGGAAATAACTTATGGCTTTGATGTTGCGTATCATCGAGTTAGACAGGAACGTTCCCATCACCGATTGATAATAGTATTACTGGACAATCTGAATTGCAAGGCTTTATTGGCGAAGCAGGACTTAAACGCTGACTTAAAAACATATTTGACGACTGGGCAATGCTTCAGCGTTGTTGACAGACTTTTCTGGCAAAAGGTGCTTTACTTCTTTCCTCGCCCTCATTCATATAGTCAATCAGAAACTACCCACTATCTATAGGCTTAGCATATACATGCATTTTTTAACAGTACGAGTATAACTGTTTGTATATAACGTTGACGTAACCTTACTATGATTGTGGATAACTCTTAGGCTATGTTGCAAATTGTGAATAAATAAATTAGGCACTTTAGAATGTCAAGTTTACGAATACAATTTCACAAATCGGCATGCTTTCTTAAATTGCCCAAATTCTGTAAAACACATAAGGGATCCGTTCTCTCCATTTGAGGATTAGACTATTTAGGCACACTCCTACTATACCGGCTCTTTCGGTCTTAAAGAAACAATTCCACTGAAAATAATTAAACTCAATGTAACCATTCGTTTATCTTAGAATTAGGGAATTTATGACATTGATTGGTTTGCGGCATATCTCTCCATTAATAATAATTATTGCTAGGCCACTGTCAGAATTAGTGAATTGCTCCCCAATTCAGATATATTTCCTAATGCTTTCAAAGTGGTAAAGTAGTTTTCATTATGTTCCCATTTTTAGAAAAGCCGCTATAGCCTAGAGAAGCGATGCATAGAGCTACATGTAATTAGATACCGATTTCAGTCTTTCCATTCTTTGCCAAATTCTTTGAAACATTAATGCACGAAGGACTTTGGCTTTCCTCATTATTCGTAGATGGCAAACACGAGACTTAGAAGTTTGGAGATTATGATAACTATGAAGCCTTTACTTATTGTACATTGTAGGCCTACAATCCTACATATCAGTACGCATAATTATGCACACCACACTGCAAGCAGTTTCGACGAAACGCTTGAGTATATCGGTGCATGAATGTATCATGCCCAAAGCGCGTTGGCGTATTGCCTAAAAATACATGTAACCGACGCAAATCGGACATAGCATACGAGCACATAGACCTAATATTTCATTGGTTGTCTGAACATTACATGCAAGAACCGATAACAGAACGATGGATAAGAAACATTGAACGGAATAACACGAGAAAAATTAGCATGGATGAAGACGTAAGCGGTAGACGCATTCGCACCATAATTATGATGATGATGTCATGATTTTACAACGAATGGCTGAAAAATCATGTTTTTATTTGCAGCTCACACGATCCGAAATGAAAGCATGTCAACTGAGACTTTGAAAAATGTTGCACCTGCCAAATTAATAGACCTGCGCTAAGTGATCCGAACGTATCAGGAAAGTCTGCTCGTCATTGACATACCTCTCATGCAGTAAACTGATATACATGCCAATATGAAAGAATGTGTCGTTTCCTCATAGCCATCTTGAAAGAAGACAATGTCATGTGTGGAAGTCTACAACAAGCAAGCACAATGCGATCAAGCATTCTTGTTATTCTTGCGCTATTGCTGAGTTCAAAATTCTTCAACGAAAGTACAGGGCAGTCTATTAGTTACGAGGCTAGTTTTATTCCAAGAGGATCCTCTCAACCTCAATATCAAGTTTGGGCTTTCGATCGCAATGTATGGAACGAAGTCTTATTTCTAAGGCCTTTAGCCAGTGAACATGGAAGCAGAGAAACGCTGGTTACGGTTTCTAACAAGAAACTGAGTGAAATTGAATTTCGTTCATCGTTTATCGCATGGGAAACAAGGAGAAGGGATTTCCAATATTTACGGTTGTCCTGTTCCTTGATTGAGAACGGGATCACCGATTCTGCTTGCATATGCACGACTTATGCTAAATCAACAGAAAACGATCATGGCGAAGAGTCGTCTGAAGGATGGATTAGTCAAAATGTTTCTCACTGCCAGACAATTCCACGACTCTCCGCTAACGCATTTAAAGACTTTGAAAATGTAGAAGTGCTTGAATTTGATCAAGTTCAGTTCAACGAAATAGATCCAGATTCATTTCGCCATCTCTCGTCGTTGGAACTGATCAGATTGTCAAATATTCTCATTAAAGTTGAAAACTTTCCGTATGGTCTCCTTTGTGGTTTTCCAATTCACATAGTCATACAGATCTACAATGCACATGTTGAACAGAATACTTCAGGCAACGCACTTTTTCAACTTCTTCAATGTACCGGTACTACTGAAAACACTACAAATAGTGATTCAGACAAAACTCGCATGGGCATCTTAGAAATTGAGAACAGTTCACTCACAGTTCTAAATCAAACATTATTTTCCTCTGTAGCCAAGGAATACGTGATTTCCATTTCTTTTCCAAGAAATCTGATTAAAAGAGTCGACAACGAAACATTCTTTGGGTTTACAGGAGTCACAAAAATTGATATTTCAGAAAATCAATTGACATATCTAGAAGAACTCACTTTCTCGAACCTCATATCTCTGAAGCACTTAAATTTGGCGTCTAATTTTATAGAATCATTCGACACAACGGTTTTTGAAAACCTTGTTTCTCTGCAAACTTTGAATCTAACCAGAAATCGCATATTTCACGTGAGTGGAGGATTTGGCGTCATTGCAAAACTCGTCTACTTAGATCTGGCATGGAATAAATTAACCGAGGTAAATGACGTTATTGTTTCGCATTGTTCGGCATTGGAAAAACTGTGGTTATATCGAAATCAAATATCCAACATCGACAGCGAGGCCTTTCAAGGAACGTTGTTTCTTAAACATCTTGATTTATCTTATAATCTTCTGTCTAACGAAACGAATATTAGAGCCTGTATGCAATATCAACTCGAAAGGTTGGAGATAGTCAATCTTTCAGACAACAACTTAACTCGGTTGGTGTCTTTCATGTTCACAGCATATTCCTACTCAACCAATCTCACGTTGATTGATCTGGCGTCAAACGAGATCGAATATATTGACAAGGATGCTTTCAGGAATCAATATTCACTTATAGAAATTTTCCTCGGAAATAATAAGCTCACTAGCATTCATTCGGACACCTTTAGAGACAGCACAAGATTAATGTTTGTGTATTTCCAAAATAATTTCCTCGAAACGTTGCCAGATTCTCTTCTGCCGGACAGTGTTTGGGAACTATATCTGACTAGCAATCGGATAACTCGCATCCCGCTGTTTGTGAAATCCATTCCAAATCTGAAGACTTTGAATCTACATGGAAACAATTTGTCGACAATTGACGCGGATTCTTTGAAGCAATTTCCTGCCATAGAATGGTTGAATATCAGCAGCTGCAGCCTGTCAACAATTTTACACAATGCATTTCTAAACATGAGTTTTTTGGTTGGTTTGGATATCTCAAGAAACAATCTCAATCTGGATTTTTCTATAAACTATTTTCAGAATTCATTCATAATGAGTTTTCTGAATTTGAGTCATAACAATATTCAGTCAGCTGAAAATCTATTTCGGCACAATGTTCGATATGTCCAGACTGTTGACGTAAGTCACAATCCTCTTGGTTCCTTGCCAGATCAACCTAAACGCACTACTGAGTTAGGCCAACACATTATCCTCACAGAAAGGCTGATCATGAAAAATTGTAGTTTGCGAAAAATTGTCCGATCCGCTTTGGAACTGGCTTTCCATATTGGGTTGTTAGACTTTAGCTCAAATAAACTAAGTGAATTCGAACCATTGCATATATCAGCCTTAACTAATGTCTACCGATATCAGATACTACTCGATGATAATCCAATCAAATGCTCGTGCAGAATGAAGTGGCTCAAAGACGATCAGTATTCACCACATTACAGAGTGTCTCGTTGTTATCGAGCCATTACGGGAGCATACGACCTCTTCAATTCAATACCAAAAGAGGATTTCTTATGCAATGTTACTGACTATTGTACTGTGGAATTGCCAAAGTGTAACTGCTATGCCGAGTTTACATCCAGTTCACCAACGCATCTCGACTGTTCCAACAAAGGCATCGAGGTCTTTCCAAGGAATATACAGTCGTCAACAAAGGTCATACACTTTGAAGGCAATTCCCTAACGACTTTCACAAGGAATATGGTATCCAGGAACCTTGTTAATATAAAGAAATTATTCCTCGACGACAATTCAATCGTGGAAATCGAACCGTTTGTTTTTCTATCGTTTCCAAATATTGAACTTCTAAGTCTGAGTGGAAACCGTATAACGCATTTAAAACTTGGAACTTTCTCGAAACTAAAGAATTTATTGAAGCTTTATCTTCACGATAATCTTATCAAACAAGTGGACAGTTTGGTTTTTGATGACCTTCGTCTTCTTAATCAATTGACCTTGCATAGCAATTCCTTAGAACTTCTGAGAGAGTACACAATGGATGAATTGTCGTCTTTGGCTTACCTCAGCAATCTTACTCTTCATGACAATCCGTGGGTTTGTGCATGTGACAATGCGACTTTCAAATATTGGATCCAACAGCATGCTAACGTAATTTCATCCCAGGCTAATATAACGTGCAACGGAACAGCCATTTTTGGAATCCCTGATGAGAATCTGTTATGCTACGATTTGAAAAAGACTGTTATTCAAAGCCAATATCATACTGGGCCTCTTTTCTCCGTCTGCAGCTTATTCTGTTTGCTACTTTTGATCTTCATTCTTGTCTACCGTTATCGTTACGTTATTCAAGTGATTGTCTACAACAAATTCGAAGTTCGGCAGAAACAAAAGGAAAGTGAATCGTGTGTTTACGATGCCATTGCAGTCTATGACAGTTCTGATCTGAGAGTACGCAGATGGATTAAAGATGTTCTTATTCAAAGACTTGAACCAAAATTCAAACTGTACATTCCTGATCGGGACATGCTTCCTGGTTCTGTGCAATGTACTGAGGTTGTAGAAAACACCAAGGCCAGTCGAAGGACTATAGTCGTACTGTCCGGCGCCGAAGTCAAAGAGGAAATCACTTTTGGCTTTGACGTTGCGTATCATCGCGTTAGACAGGAACGTTCCCATCACCGATTGATATTAGTATTACTGGACAATGTGAACTGCAAGGCTATATTAGCTAGGCGTGATTTCAACGCTGAGCTTAAGGCATACTTGACAACTGGACAGTACTTCAGCGTTGTTGACAGACTTTTCTGGCAAAAGATGCTTTACTTCTTGCCTCGACCTCCTTCAACTAAAGAATCGCAAAGCTCTCAAAATCTGTCTTTGTGTGCTCTTTAGCAACACAGCAGCTGCTTGTTTGACGACGAAGTAACGTCATATCTCTGGAACGCACCTCTAGTACGACTAAGGTCTCACAAATTATTTTGTGAGAGATCTTATGAACATTTTCAGTTAAAATTGCGATTGCTCAAATCGACAAGACTTCGTAGATAGTAGGATGTTATCAAACTAATTGTACCTGTACCTTTGAAATGACGAAAGATACTGCTATTAGAGAAGCCAGATACTCATCTATCAGAGACTACTACGTGGCTGTCTTTTAAAGTGAAACTGCTTGGAACGGCTAGTTTGTGTTAGCCTACCTTTTGTCGTGCAAACCTATTAAAGTAACAATTTTGTTGATTCTTAGTATGTAAAATAATTGTGTTTAGTGAATTTACTTTAGTTAGCCTAGATACCGTATAGATCGATCCTCGTTTATTGACAATTCTACTCTAGATGTCACTCGGCATACAGGTAGGCTATAGGTTACGTAAAATAATAAGATTTGTTTGTTGTTACCTGTCATTGTTTTCATAAGAAAGTCTTGCCACTGGAACATTTACATTTCTGGTACCGGGAAGGCCTACTTGATATTTTTATGTAGTCTAGACTTAGGCCTACACGTGCCACCCATATTAATAATGAATTGGTCCAAATTTGGCCGGTGGGAGCGGACTCATGAGTGCTAAAGGTTAATGCAATCCAATGTCATCCAGCATAATTGAATATAAATTAATATAATTTCCGTAGCGTCGTCGTAAAGGGTAATAACAGCTTCAACTGATGCTGGCTTCAAGCTAAACCGTGTTCGAGAACAGATGACAGGCAGAACCGATTGCGTTTGCTACATACAGCACATCAGCGTGTTCTTCAACTTACTTTATTTATAACAGCAATTGGATGTAGCGCCCTTCAAGGTTGCCTAGTAGTCTATACTCAGGAGCGATCCCGGTCATATGAGATAATTCATGCTACATGAAATCGTTTATGGAGAATACAATTATACATGTAGCGGCGCACCGACAGAACGGCGCTGTACAAAGTACCCCGACAAAACGGCGCTTGACAAAACGGCGCTTGACATAGGCCTAACGGCGCTGTACAAAGACTACGATACCGTTTAGTAATTGTTTGCTTATAGACTATAGGCTTTCAAAGATTGCTGCCCATTGTTACAAGATCAATTCGAACATAGACTACATCAATTTGAATGCCAGTAATACGCAATTAGAAAGAAGAACTTCTCACATGGTATGCACACAACGTCCACAGAACTTACAAACGGTGTTATCGCTTATCGCAATGCGATCTTTTGATGTTACTCGCGGTTCAAGAATTTCATAGAGAAGGAGAAGACTAGAGGCCAAGATAAATGTAGAGAAAGGTTTGATAATAAAAGACTTGGTCTGGGTGGTGAATAGTTGGCAATTGCAAAGGGTTAGTAGGTCTGAAAAGATAAATAGAAACGCTTAGGTAAAGTTGTCAAACGACTTGTTTAAAGAAAATTATTGTCCTTAACGAGTCCATGTTATTGCCATTTCGACCTAAATTTCTCCATTAGCCCTGCCAGAACTTTACGTTCTATCGAGGCCATCACGTGGTCACGTCGTGATGTTTGTTTGAATATTGATTTAATGGCGGAGAAAGTTTCAATATGTGTGAGAGCGTGTGCAGCACGAGACACACACAGACAGAGACAGAGGCAGCGACAGACACAGAGACCTAGACATAGAGAGAGAGAGAGAGTGAGAGAGAGAGTGAGAGAGACAGAGAGTAAGACAGACAGAGAAACAGACAGACACACAGACAGACAGAAAGAAACACACACAGTGAGAGAGCGAGAGACAGAGACAGAAAGAGACAAAGAGAGACAGACAGAGACAGACAGAAAGACCACCCTTTTGACTCAACGCAGCGCTCACGAATAAGCCGGTTCCCCGCGCTTGGCTTTCGAGTGACGTTTTAGAAATTAGGAGATTACGATTACGATGGTTCATTCATGGTGATTCGTTGTTAAGCTGTTGATAAGAACGGATTTCAGTTCGTTTTGCATCCAACTTTTCTGTGAATGTTTTGCATTTCTTTGCTAGTAGGCCTATTGCTTTTGTTGTAACGATTTTCATTGCTGTTCCTATTTTTACATGTAGGCTACTGCTGTTGTTGCTGTGATTGTTAGGTCTGTTTCTACGATTATTATTATTAAAATTGTAATGTTTGCGAAGTCACTCAGCTAGAAATACAATGAGTTAAGTCTAAATTAACAATAGCCCTTGTTTCAAAAATTATTATTTGAGGATATAATTGAAACACGACTTAGGCTACATGTAACACTCTCGCCAACACCGATGTGAGTGCAAGATGGAATGAATACCTTTTTTTTGAATGGCGTCATTAATATTGCGGCAATGTAAGTTGTGCTGGAAGCTTGCAATGGTCAAAGATACCAGTTGCCAAAGGTCACCGACTCCTTGAATATCTCGAATATGCCGCAGTCTTCGCTGATTCTATCTTCCTTGATTCTAACATGCTCTGCCCGTTCTTCCAATGACTGTTCAAATAGACGCTCTTTAGGTACACACTAACTGTGGCATACCCACATAAGGCATATGTCTGTTATTTCATTCTTAAAATCGGGCAGCCTTGGTTTCTGCATTATTTTGTTTATAGCACAATATGGTGCAATCGTAAGAATAATTTATGTGAGGTCGTTGGGCGCAATCGCCATAATAATTATATCAAATGCGAGCATGTTGCTTTGGTTCAGAAAACGCTCTTAGTTTATTATTATTATTGATGCAAATATCCACGATAGCCTACGTTTATTATTAGCCTATTGGTACAAATATCCACGATACGTGTCAAAAATGATGATATAAGTCTTATGTATGATTCTGAATGGTCATTAGGTGCGGTTTTAATATGCAATTCAGAAAAAACCTTCTTATTAGGCAGTAGTATATAAACCTATTTTCCAGCCCCTCGTCAATGACGTCATGGGCCAAGAAAGTGACAGGTATGACGTCATGGGCCAAGAAATGACAGGTCTACAACAGTGGGCTAAGAAATGACAGGTCTGCAAGAGTGGGCCAGAAAATGAACGGGCTAAGAAATAATACAACTATACTAAACATGCAATTACAGCTCTTTTGATGTGACAGGTCTAGAAATAATAATAATAACATCTCTTTTGATGTGACAGGTCTGCAAGAGTGGGCCAGAAACTGAACGGGCTAAGAAATAATACAACTATACTAAACATGCAATTACAGCTCTTTTGATGTGACAGGTCTAGAAATAATAATAATAACATCTCTTTTGATGTGACAGGTCTGCAAGAGTGGGCCAGAAACTGAACGGGCTAAGAAATAATACAACTATAATAAACATGCAATTGCAGCTCTTTTGATGTGACTGGTCTAGAAATAATAATAACAGCTCTTTTGATGTGCCTGGTCTAGAATGGGCTATGAAACAACACCATAATTATTGTTTTATTTACTTGTTACGGTCTTTGATGATGATGAATAACATTTGTTTGATCTACTCTTATGAATGGTTCTGCTCCCTTACAGCCAAACCAACATTCCTGTCTGTCTGTCTGTCTGTCTGTCTGTCTTACTTGGCTTGTATACGACACACGTCAAAATAATTACGCATGATAGGATACCGCACGCTTCAAAGGAGCGGCCGACAGACGAGTCAATCAAGCAAGTAATAACAAATATCTGTCAAACATAACGGTCTTGCGTCCCGCGCTGTAGGCCTTTCATCTCCGTCGTAGCAGCGGAGTCCGACCATCTGCCGCGGGGAGGTCACTTCATCAATATAGGTCTTATGACTGGGGAGGTCACACCATCAATATATTTCTTATGCATGAACAGTACAGAACAGGCTACAATATTCTCGTATGAGTGGCATTTCACTCTACAGACCTTCCCCCACCCTCCAACCCTCCATTTCACCCCTCCACACACGCAAATTTGTATTATAGGCATAAGAATCAGTCAAACAGGAGGCAGCGAACCCTAACAACGGCGCAATCGGGAAGCGAGAAACCCTAAGCATGCCATCGCTCTCCCTCCACAGCCTTCAACCTCCCCCACCAACCATCCAGTCCACCCTCCCCACCCAAAATTATACATTTACACACACGTACTACTGTGTATACCTTTAAAATATGTCAATTATTCATCATTTTATTCGAAAATAATTATAAATCAGATATTTATACATTTAAATTAACCAAAAGTGTAACATATATTCAGCATTTCCTACAAAATTATTCAAAAATATAGTAGACAACAACAATTTTCTTCATCTTTTCGTATTCATATAAGTCCAAACACAATATGAACACCCAACAGGGCATTACCATCATAGTCACAGACAACCTTTCTTGTGCACATAAGTCCAAATACTACAAACTCACTCACCCTTCCATTCCCAATATGGAGTCCTTCCAACATTTCTTATACAGACAAGATCAAAAACCGAAGAATCGCTCAACCTTCCAGCCCCAATATGGCGTCCTTCTCAACTTTCGCGTACGCTCAAACACAAAAACCGAAGAATCACCCAACCATCCATTCCCAATATGGGGACCTTTCCTCATTTCTTATACAATCAAAAACAAAACCGAAGAATCACTCAACCTTCCAGTCCCAATATGGCGTCCTTTCCACATTTCTTATACGACCAAGTCCAAAAACCCAAGAATCACTTAACCGTCCATTCCCAATATGGCGGCCTTTCCACATTTCTTATACGACATAGTGCATCGAACTTAGAAAATTTCGAACTAAAATCTTGTCGGGCTTAGCAAATTTTAGCTCTTGCAAGAAAATTTTATTATTGTAGCGTATTGAACTTAGAAATTTTAGCTGTTGCAATGTGATGGACTTAGAAATTTTGATCTTGCAACGTGTTGAACTTAGAAAATTTCGATCGTGCAGTGTGTAAGTCTTAGAAATTTTGATGTTGTAAGAAAGTTTAGCTCTTGCAGTGTGTTGAACTTAGAAAACTTCAGTCGTACACGGTGTTCGGACTTAGCAATTTCGATCTTGTTGTGTGTCTGACTTATAAATTTTACTCTTGTAGCGTGTCAGCATTAAAAAATTTCATTCGTGCAGTGCTGGACTTAGAAAATTTTGTTCTTTTAGCGAGCCGAACTTAGAAAATGTTTCATTCAGTCGGACTTAGAAATTTCAATCTTGTATTGTGTCAGGCTTAGAAAATTTGGTCTTCTAGTGTGTCGGACTTACAAAATTTTGGCTCTTACAATTTTGGACTTAGAAATTTTAGCTTGTAGTGTGACGAACTTATGCATATTTATCTAAAATCTTGAATTTTTTACCTAAAATTTTGACAAACCTAGAAAATTTTAGATCTTGTAAGAAATTTTATTATTGTAGTGTGTTGAACTTAGAAAATTTCGGACTTGTTGTGTGTTGGACTTACAAATTGTTCATTCAGTGTGCTGAACTTAGAAAATGTCAAGCGTATAATGTGTTCGAACTTAAAAATTTTGATCTTGCAATGTGTTGAACTTAGAAAATTTCAATCTTGTAGTGTGTCAGGCTTAGAAATTGTTCATTCAGTGTGTGCGAGCTTAGAAAATTTCGATTGTGCAGTGTATAAGTCTTAGAAATTTTGATTGAGTAAGAAATTTTAGCTCTTGCAGTGTACTGAACTTAGAAAATTTCAATATTGCTGTGTGTCGGACTTAAAAATTGTTCATTCAGTGTGTTGAACTTAAAAAATTTCAATCGTACAGCGTGCTGGACTTAGAAATTTTGATCTTGCAGTGTGTTGGACTTAGAAAATTTCGAACTTGTAGTGTGTCTGACTTATACAAATTTTGCTCTTCTAGTGTTTCGGAATTATAAATTTTTCCGATCAGTGTTGTCGAACTTATAAATTTTTTCATTCTGTGTGTTGAACTTAGAAAATTTCAACCCTGCAATGTGTTCGGTCTTAGAAAATTTCGAACGTGTTGTGTGTAAGTCTTAGAAATTTTAATCTTGCAGTATGTCGAACTTAGAAAATGTTTCATCTCGCGGGCACAGGCGTGTTAGCATAGTTGTGTAGACATACAGAACTTATAATTTTCGAATCTTTTCAAAGTAAGACACGAACTTTTGCAATGCATGTTGAGCGAAGTAAGTGACGAGAATTGGTGCGTGGAGGGCATATTTTTAATTTTCAAGGAATCAAAGTATACAACACTTGCGATATGTCAACAAATTTTGATAAATTTCGAATAATGGTGAGCGAAGTAATGCAACTTAGAGTTTCAAACAACGCATTAGAAGGCTTTTTAGGATTGAGTGTGTTAAGTTGGTGAAGTAAAAGGGTGGGAGAGAAGTACATATTCTTAAGTTTGTGGAAACAAAGACATGCAGTATTTCTGAAATACTAACAAATTTTGGTAAAGTACGTTTAATGACGAGCGAAGAAATGCAACTTAGGCTTACAAGCAGCAAGCTACACGCCTGTTTAGGTGTGAGAGTGTTAAGTTGGTGATGTGCAGGGGTGGGGAGGGAGTCCAATTCTTAAACTTTGTGAAAACAAGGCGTTCAATAATTGTGCTGTGTCAGCAATTTTAGTAAAGTACGAAAATTAACACACAAAGAAACACGAATTAGGGTTACGAGTGGCGAAATGCAATTCGTATATGGTTAACAGACGCGCACAACTTAGCAGAAATCTGCTTTCGTCAACTCTGAAAACGCTAAGTCCGAATTTTTCGCCATGCAAACATCGACCGGCGACTCCTTCGAGCGGTGCGGTGGCGGCGGCGGCGGGCGCCCCGTCCCTCACGGACGACCTCGGACCCTGCGGCGAGGAGAAGACGGTGGCGCGCGATCCCAATCGATCCTGCTTTGACTCGTATGAAGATAAAGACTCATGCGTGTTGTGGGTGAAAGTAATTTTTGAAAGAGCTGTGTCGGAGCGTATTCGACTTTAACTTTTACGTGCCAAAGCTTGATCTAATTGGGAAAGCGGGCCTCGTCGTCGCCACGCCGCAGGGTCCGAGGTCGTCCGTGAGGGACGGGGCGCCCGCCGCCGCCGCCACCGCACCGCTCGAAGGAGTCGCCGGTCGATGTATGCATGGCGAAAAATTCGGACTTAGCGTTTTCAGAGTTGACGAAAGCAGATTTCTGCTAAGTTGTGCGCGTCTGTTAACCATATACGAATTGCATTTCGCCACTCGTAACCCTAATTCGTGTTTCTTTGTGTGTTAATTTTCGTACTTTACTAAAATTGCTGACACAGCACAATTATTGAACGCCTTGTTTTCACAAAGTTTAAGAATTGGACTCCCTCCCCACCCCTGCACATCACCAACTTAACACTCTCACACCTAAACAGGCGTGTAGCTTGCTGCTTGTAAGCCTAAGTTGCATTTCTTCGCTCGTCATTAAACGTACTTTACCAAAATTTGTTAGTATTTCAGAAATACTGCATGTCTTTGTTTCCACAAACTTAAGAATATGTACTTCTCTCCCACCCTTTTACTTCACCAACTTAACACACTCAATCCTAAAAAGCCTTCTAATGCGTTGTTTGAACCTCTAAGTTGCATTACTTCGCTCACCATTATTCGAAATTTATCAAAATTTGTTGACATATCGCAAGTGTTGTATACTTTGATTCCTTGAAAATTAAAAATATGCCCTCCACGCACCAATTCTCGTCACTTACTTCGCTCAACATGCATTGCAAAAGTTCGTGTCTTACTTTGAAAAGATTCGAAAATTATAAGTTCTGTATGTCTACACAACTATGCTAACACGCCTGTGCCCGCGAGATGAAACATTTTCTAAGTTCGACATACTGCAAGATTAAAATTTCTAAGACTTACACACAACACGTTCGAAATTTTCTAAGACCGAACACATTGCAGGGTTGAAATTTTCTAAGTTCAACACACAGAATGAAAAAATTTATAAGTTCGACAACACTGATCGGAAAAATTTATAATTCCGAAACACTAGAAGAGCAAAATTTGTATAAGTCAGACACACTACAAGTTCGAAATTTTCTAAGTCCAACACACTGCAAGATCAAAATTTCTAAGTCCAGCACGCTGTACGATTGAAATTTTTTAAGTTCAACACACTGAATGAACAATTTTTAAGTCCGACACACAGCAATATTGAAATTTTCTAAGTTCAGTACACTGCAAGAGCTAAAATTTCTTACTCAATCAAAATTTCTAAGACTTATACACTGCACAATCGAAATTTTCTAAGCTCGCACACACTGAATGAACAATTTCTAAGCCTGACACACTACAAGATTGAAATTTTCTAAGTTCAACACATTGCAAGATCAAAATTTTTAAGTTCGAACACATTATACGCTTGACATTTTCTAAGTTCAGCACACTGAATGAACAATTTGTAAGTCCAACACACAACAAGTCCGAAATTTTCTAAGTTCAACACACTACAATAATAAAATTTTCTTACAAGATCTAAAATTTTCTAGGTTTGTCAAAATTTTAGGTAAAAAATTCAAGATTTTAGATAAATATGCATAAGTTCGTCACACTACAAGCTAAAATTTCTAAGTCCAAAATTGTAAGAGCCAAAATTTTGTAAGTCCGACACACTAGAAGACCAAATTTTCTAAGCCTGACACAATACAAGATTGAAATTTCTAAGTCCAACTGAATGAAACATTTTCTAAGTTCGGCTCGCTAAAAGAACAAAATTTTCTAAGTCCAGCACTGCACGAATGAAATTTTTTAATGCTGACACGCTACAAGAGTAAAATTTATAAGTCAGACACACAACAAGATCGAAATTGCTAAGTCCGAACACCGTGTACGACTGAAGTTTTCTAAGTTCAACACACTGCAAGAGCTAAACTTTCTTACAACATCAAAATTTCTAAGACTTACACACTGCACGATCGAAATTTTCTAAGTTCAACACGTTGCAAGATCAAAATTTCTAAGTCCATCACATTGCAACAGCTAAAATTTCTAAGTTCAATACGCTACAATAATAAAATTTTCTTGCAAGAGCTAAAATTTGCTAAGCCCGACAAGATTTTAGTTCGAAATTTTCTAAGTTCGATGCACTATGTCGTATAAGAAATGTGGAAAGGCCGCCATATTGGGAATGGACGGTTAAGTGATTCTTGGGTTTTTGGACTTGGTCGTATAAGAAATGTGGAAAGGACGCCATATTGGGACTGGAAGGTTGAGTGATTCTTCGGTTTTGTTTTTGATTGTATAAGAAATGAGGAAAGGTCCCCATATTGGGAATGGATGGTTGGGTGATTCTTCGGTTTTTGTGTTTGAGCGTACGCGAAAGTTGAGAAAGACGCCATATTGGGGCTGGAAGGTTGAGCGATTCTTCGGTTTTTGATCTTGTCTGTATAAGAAATGTTGGAAGGACTCCATATTGGGAATGGAAGGGTGAGTGAGTTTGTAGTATTTGGACTTATGTGCACAAGAAAGGTTGTCTGTGACTATGATGGTAATGCCCTGTTGGGTGTTCATATTGTGTTTGGACTTATATGAATACGAAAAGATGAAGAAAATTGTTGTTGTCTACTATATTTTTGAATAATTTTGTAGGAAATGCTGAATATATGTTACACTTTTGGTTAATTTAAATGTATAAATATCTGATTTATAATTATTTTCGAATAAAATGATGAATAATTGACATATTTTAAAGGTATACACAGTAGTACGTGTGTGTAAATGTATAATTTTGGGTGGGGAGGGTGGACTGGATGGTTGGTGGGGGAGGTTGAAGGCTGTGGAGGGAGAGCGATGGCATGCTTAGGGTTTCTCGCTTCCCGATTGCGCCGTTGTTAGGGTTCGCTGCCTCCTGTTTGACTGATTCTTATGCCTATAATACAAATTTGCGTGTGTGGAGGGGTGAAATGGAGGGTTGGAGGGTGGGGGAAGGTCTGTAGAGTGAAATGCCACTCATACGAGAATATTGTAGCCTGTTCTGTACTGTTCATGCATAAGAAATATATTGATGGTGTGACCTCCCCAGTCATAAGACCTATATTGATGAAGTGACCTCCCCGCGGCAGATGGTCGGACTCCGCTGCTACGACGGAGATGAAAGGCCTACAGCGCGGGACGCAAGACCGTTATGTTTGACAGATATTTGTTATTACTTGCTTGATTGACTCGTCTGTCGGCCGCTCCTTTGAAGCGTGCGGTATCCTATCATGCGTAATTATTTTGACGTGTGTCGTATACAAGCCAAGTAAGACAGACAGACAGACAGACAGACAGACAGGAATGTTGGTTTGGCTGTAAGGGAGCAGAACCATTCATAAGAGTAGATCAAACAAATGTTATTCATCATCATCAAAGACCGTAACAAGTAAATAAAACAATAATTATGGTGTTGTTTCATAGCCCATTCTAGACCAGGCACATCAAAAGAGCTGTTATTATTATTTCTAGACCAGTCACATCAAAAGAGCTGCAATTGCATGTTTATTATAGTTGTATTATTTCTTAGCCCGTTCAGTTTCTGGCCCACTCTTGCAGACCTGTCACATCAAAAGAGATGTTATTATTATTATTTCTAGACCTGTCACATCAAAAGAGCTGTAATTGCATGTTTAGTATAGTTGTATTATTTCTTAGCCCGTTCATTTTCTGGCCCACTCTTGCAGACCTGTCATTTCTTAGCCCACTGTTGTAGACCTGTCATTTCTTGGCCCATGACGTCATACCTGTCACTTTCTTGGCCCATGACGTCATTGACGAGGGGCTGGAAAATAGGTTTATATACTACTTTAGGCAGGCATATATAAAAATTTGACTGAGCTTCAGTTGGGTGCACTGAAATAACGACTGTTTTTCTTGAAATTAGGGCCTAATTCTTTTACTGCGTCTAAATTGAGTTCAGTCTTAATATGGCAATCCGTCAGAAATTATTATGATGCTGGTGCAGTTGAAAATTTGATGGAGGTTCGGTGCAAAGAAATAATGATCGAATTTTTGAAAATTGTTTTCTTGCGTCTAAATTACAGATTCAATCGTGAAGGCTTTGCTATAAATTCCATCCCAGTTTGCATCATTCATGTAGGCCTATTGTGAACGACTTGTCTTTCAGACTTCCATAAAATCGGTATTTTCGTTGTTCAACTTTTCATATTCCATTAGGCTACGGTGGAAGCTTAGCTCAGGCATACCGGGTATGCCCGATTATAGCTTGAAAATGTGTAAATTGACAATGTGCCTTTTTAACGTAGGAATGCAGGCGATTCGTTTTGTAGTAGGCCTAACTCTTTAGATCAGATGAGACAAATAGACCAACATAGGTTGCAGGATATGACGGTGCTTTTTTGCATGGAGTTGGCGAGCTACACAAGAGTAACATGACGTGTAATTATTGATGTGTTTCTCAAATTTTAGCAACCCGACGCAAACATGTTTCTGATGCGAATCACGGTGACTGTGCTTGTGGTATGCAGCTTGGACTTGAAAAAGTTACAGGTGATGTACCAAGAATCTAGCATTTGCGTTGAGCAATCATAATCAATAACAGAATGTAAAGAATTGGCAGCGTTCTGTAGGCCTATAGTAAGACACGCGAGGCCAACAGATCGTGGTTATTTTGTTGTATACGGTATATCCACGTCGAAAAGGACGACAAAAGATTACCACTCGCGGCCATGCATGAGCACGACGAAGGAGAAAGGAGTACAGGGAGACAACGAAAAAATGGATGGGCAATATCAAGGAAGATTGAAACCAAATACACGAACTTGACCATGGTGGGCGAAAGTGTAAGGAACAAAACTCTGTGGAGAGACTTCATAAGGGCCCTATCGTCAGGAAACTGATGGAACAGAAGAAAGAAGAAGAAGAAGTACATAATCAAATACTGGACGTAGCAGGACGAGACTTAATTGTGACCTCGCAGCTGAAACTTTGAAAGTGGCGTGTCCAGAAGTTGTTTGACAGGAGCAGAGAAATTCAAGGTCCCGAGGCAGAAGATTCATGGGCCACTAACCTATCTCAAGGCTGAATAAGAAGCAGATTTTTATGAACAAGTTGAAGCGATAAAAGTGCAATCACGACTTGCAATCTTATACTTATATATAAGATATGAGTTTATTCTGTTGTTATCTTGAACTTTAAACTGATTGAAGTTAATTTTCTCTCCAATATTATATTTTAAAAGGCAACAATCATAAGCTTTTCGGCATAAAACTACCTAGCTAGGGTCCCCATATGTCCTCCTGCCCCCTCTCGCCGTCTTTGACCAGGAGAGAAACAAACAGGATGTCTTTTGCCGTGTTATCGATCTTAGTGCATAAAGCAACAAAAAATCTAAAGTCCCAACATAGATTTTACTGTGGATGTTTGAGGCCATTGCGATCAAAGATTCACAGGACCAGCGTATATCGTATACGCTATACACAACACACAACGGTGTAGGACACGATCGCAGAAACGTCTATGGAGTGGAAATTCGACTACCATTGATGGCTGTGAAGCATTAATAATATTAGACGCATCAAGACTGTTGTCAAATTTCAAGATTCTAATAAGACTGCTTGACTCGACAGAAAGGCATCTAAAATATTAGCCTGTAAACCACACTGTTCAAGCAATTCACAAACATCTCAGTCTATGAAAATTTGGGTCATGCCGAGAAATGGCATGTAACTCACCGTTGTGTCGCTCAATGAGGCGAATTTTGCACGTTTAGCATTGTTTCTTTGTTGAAATAATGCTACAACGGAATAAGGAAATAAGTAAGTAATCTTTGTTCATGGACAAGGACATCATTTGAGGCGTTGCTTCAATTCGACCATGTCTTTCATTGACTGTGTAAATAGTAGGCCTATATATATATATATATATATATACAAAAGCTGTCATATAATAGTATTGTGGTGATTTGCGATACTTGCGGACTCAGACTTTATGCGTCCATGTGTGCCAGAATAAGGCTTTATTCTTCAGACATCATTGTCACCTATTTGTCTTTCTCTTATGATCGCATCGAAATCAAGAATAATTTTTCTGGTAAACGAGCGCATTCTTTTTTGGAGCAAGATTCTCTCAACGCCCTTCTCTGTCTCTGAGTGATGACCCTGTCTCTGTCTTTGTGTGTTTGTCTATCTCTTTATCTATCTTTCGGCAAAACTATAGTATCGGGGAGCAAATGACGACACTAACCCTAAACCTAACCCTAGACACTCATGACACCTAACCTGACCCTACCCGACACGTTGGTCCGCGATACTATAGTTATGCTCTATCTTTCTTTTCTCTCTCTCTCTCTCTTTGTCTCTGTCTGGGTCTGTATGTTTGTCTCTCCCTCTTTCTCTAATTATATATAAATTATACATATAGTTATATATATTTATTTCTGGGAATCTGGGATATTCGTGTCTTCATGCTCTAGTAAGTAGCAACGATTTTAAGTCACAGAAGAAACACAATTATTGTAACGCGCACTATGAGAAACTCCATTTCAATGACTTACAGACTGAGCCTTCATTCTGCTGCTCGTCATCATTGCATTCAACAGATCTTCTTTTCTTAGACCCTACCCGACACGTTGGTCCGCGATACTATAGTTATGCTCTATCTTTCTTTTCTCTCTCTCTCTCTCTTTGTCTCTGTCTGGGTCTGTATGTTTGTCTCTCCCTCTTTCTCTAATTATATATAAATTATACATATAGTTATATATATTTATTTCTGGGAATCTGGGATATTCGTGTCTTCATGCTCTAGTAAGTAGCAACGATTTTAAGTCACAGAAGAAACACAATTATTGTAACGCGCACTATGAGAAACTCCATTTCAATGACTTACAGACTGAGCCTTCATTCTGCTGCTCGTCATCATTGCATTCAACAGATCTTCTTTTCTTAGACATGGCGTAAAGAATGAAATAGGACCTGCAGAAGAAGAACAAACCACAATCGACCTGAATGTAATTTCGATTTATATTGTGGCCTGTAGGCCTATATAGCCTATGTTAGTTACCGTATAACATATGTTATACTACCCTAGCATCGCAAGAAAAGAAATCTGTTATCTCCACAAAGTAAACCAAAAACACTTACGACAGACGTTGTAAATTCCTACAGAAGAAGGCCAATTAATTAGTATTATATGCCCTACTGCATGGAATTTACTGCGTAGTCGAAGCTACGAAAATAGATAATGGCGTCCGCAAAGAAATATGTCGTGACGTAACACAATGCAGTGATGTCATAGACTCTATTGTCTGTTGCACCAGCTCACCCACATGCGCCACTTCACTCGCCGATCACATCGATCGAACACTAATAACATTGCACTCAATTCGTCTATCAATTTCTCCCTCTAGCTTCTCGTTGTAAAGACATAGACTCATGTCTCGATATCTAGATTAATATTATTGTCGGTCTCGCTGGCAGTCAGTCAGTCGTATTTAATAATTGTCTTTCTTACTTACGTTCTGTATCTGGATAATTAGGCCTACATGTTTCTCGGCATAGTTATAGTAAGCGGGTCCCTATGTTAATGAATGACTGCACTAACCCTATCGCTAACCCTAACCGACCCTCACGATGCCTAACCTGAACCTAACCGACCCTCACGATGCCTATCCTGACCCTAACCGACCCTCACGATGCCTAACCTGACCCTAACCGACCCTCACGACCCCTAAACCTGACCCCTAATCAACATAGGGACCCGCTTACTATAACTAAGCCTGTTTCTCCGTTTGTCTCACTTCCGTCTTTCCCAATAAAATTTAATTCTCGTGGTCTGTGTAATGGCGTCGTAACTATGTATTTTCACCTGTTGACATTAGTTCATATAAGTTACTAATCGAAATCAAATTTACAGCGATTGCGCTACATAACCTGCGTCGGCATTCGGCAGCTCCTTCGACGAAGAAGATAGGTAGCCTAGTTGGGATCTAGATGACTGGATATGGATGACTGGACCCCCGGTCGTCACCAAATTTCGTTCGGAAAGAATGTAAGCTTCAGTGGAGTAGCCAGGAATTTCTTATGAGGGGGGGGGGGGGGGGTTTGTGGCCGGATGCTTGCTTTTTCTTATATAATTGGACAAATAACATGTAAAAGCCGTTTTTTCCTAAGCCAATGGGGGGGGGGGGGTGGGTTTATCCCCCAAACCACCCCTTGGCTACACCACTGGTAAGCTTTTATTGAATTTCAAACCATGTGTTTGCAAATGAATCGTCAATTCGTTGGTACATGTAGGGGAGGGTGCTCTAAGACGCCCAGGGTGGATAAGACGCCCATCCCCTTTAAAACTCGTGAATAGACACAAATTCATAATTTAGTTGCCTCATCGCATGTAGCGACATCTTGCGAACCTCCATTAGCGGCGGCGTTTCGGAATTCGAAATATTGTAGCTAAAATTCAATTTTCTAATTTTTGACCACATTTTTGTAAGTATACATCTATGAATCTGCTTCAATTTCTCTTTAACCTTATGGACTAGCAATTCGCGCATTTCAACGTTTATTCTGTGTTCATTTGTCGTTGTTTTAGTGGTTTTATATAGTTCGTAAATATTTACGTCGTTAATGAAAATGGCGTCAGTAGAGAATGACTAGAAATTTACAAGAAGCCCATGGGCGTCTTGAATACATTGGAGACATATGGTTTACAAGATGCCCATGGGCGTCTTAGATACACTGGGCATCTTAGAGCAAGATCATCTATTAAGTGACTTGAACAGATGTGTGAGTTTGGTAATGCATCTGCAGGTTAATTGTTGATGTTTAATTCTAATCACAACGACGATTTTATGATGCCGTGAAACAGCCCAGTCGTTACAAGGTTATTTCATTGTTGCAAGTGGATTACATTGATTAGGCTACTTTTAAAAGATGTAGCCTAACGTTGTTGTGTGGGGTTCGGTAGCCTATAGGCTATAGGACTATTCAATGCGATAGTGAGTATGCCAATTTGATGACTTTATATAGCTAGCTAGACGGAATCTCATTATTTATTATAGGAGCCTGCCGAAATGGTTTACGTGAGAAAGACAAATCGCGGAGGTTATGGCTTTGACAAGCTTCAAGAGGCATTGGAGAAAGTACGAAGCGGAGAAATGAGCAAACGAAAAGCAGAGACATTGTATGGCGTCCCTCGCAAAACTATTTCACGGCATTTGAATGGAAAAGTGTGGAAGCCAGGCAATTTAGGTCGATATGGAACTGTTCTGGATAAGCAATACGAAGAGGCTCTGGTCGAACACGCGATTAAGCTGCAACAAATGATGTTCGGCCTGGGAACAGCTGACATGAGAAAACTAGCATTTGAGCTGGCAGAGTGTCGGAAACTAAAGCACCCGTTCCACGACGAGACAGCTGGCAGGGGGTGGTTACGAGGCTTTCTGAGACGTCATCCACAACTATCAATCCGCAGACCAGAGTCGACAAGCGTTGCTAGAGCCGTTGGCTTTAACAAACCAAGTGTCGACAAATTTTTCGCAATCTACAAGGAAGAACTTTTGAAGGGGTCATATGCTGCCCATCAAATTTACAACACCGACGAGACTGGACTTACCGTAGTTCACCAACCTGGAAAAGTATTAGCTAGACGGGGGCAGAAGCAGGTCGGAAAGTTGACCAGTGGCGAAAGAGGTCAGACTATGACAGTGGTATGTGCTGTAAATGCCGCTGGCTCCTACGTGCCGCCGATGGTAATTTTCAAGCGTAGACGTCTGCCTGATAGTTTCTTACGTGGTACGCCGCCTGGAACTGTAGGGGCTGTTAGTGAAAGTGGCTGGATAACAAGCGAGCTGTTCGTGAAGTGGCTAAAACACTTCATCGAATATGTGAAACCTTCTGAGACAAACAAAATCATACTGATTCTAGATGGTCATTGTTCCCATAAAACACTTGCCGCAATCGAACTTGCTCGAAGCACTGGGATCACTTTGGTTGGCTTGCCACCTCACACCACTCATAAGATGCAGCCACTGGATCGCACAATATATGGACCTTTGAAGACTAACTACAACTCTGAATGTGATAAGTGGATGGTCTCAAATGCCGGACGACGAATCTCGCCGTATGAATTTGGTACTTTGTTTGGTGCTGCATACATGCGTACTGCAACAATGTCGAAGGCGGTGTCAGGATTCCAATGCACAGGGATCTGGCCTTTTAATCCAGACATATTTGATGACGAAGACTTTGCTGCATCGCTTATTACAGACGAACCGGATCCTGCTGCCATGACATCTTCATCCACCTGCCAAGAACCGGTGCCTAACATGATGTCTACTGAACAAGAACCGGTGCCTAACATGACATCAACAGACCAAGAACCGGTGCCTGACATGGTGTCTACTGAACAAGAACCGGTGCCTAACATGACATCAACAGACCAAGAACCGGTGCCTGACATGATGTCTACTGAACAAGAACCGGTGCCTAACATGACATCAACAGACCAAGAACCGGTGCCTGACATGATGTCTACTGAACAAGAACCGGTGCCTAACATGACATCAACAGACCAAGAACCGGTGCCTGACATGATGTCTACTGAACAAGAACCGGTGCCTAACATGATAGTGACAGACCAAGAACCGGTGCCTGACATGATGTCTACTGAACAAGAACCGGTGCCTAACATGACATCAACAGACCAAGAACCGGTGCCTGACATGATGTCTACTGAACAAGAACCGGTGCCTAACATGACATCAACAGACCAAGAACCGGTGCCTGACATGATGTCTACTGAACAAGAACCGGTGCCTAACATGATAGTGACAGACCAAGAACCGGTGCCTAACATGATGTCTACTGAACAAGAATCGGTGCCTAATATGACTCTACCATATATTCATAAAGATTCTGCACCTGTAGATTTGATCTTGCTTGTGGAATCTATATCACCTTTGCCAAAAAGCAAGAGATTGAGGGTCCGAGGAAGGAAAACTCAGACATCTGAGGTGTTTACTGGGTCACCGTATAAAAACTGCTTACTTGAAAAGGAAGGAAAGATACAGATGAAAGCAAGACCAAAACAAACCAAATCTTCAGAGGCAGTTGGCGGAAAACCTAAACTGAAGAAGCTACAGAATAAGAAGAAACTCACATGCAGAGAAGACAAACCAAAGGAGAGAAAATCAAAAGCAAAATGTGATGTCCTGGAACCAAAGTCAAACAAGACAAATGGAAGGAAGAAGAACAAGCAGAAACTCACATGCAGAGAAGACAAACCAAGGGGGAGAAAAGCAAAATGTGATGTCCTGGAACCAAAGCCAAACAAGACAAATGGAAGGAAGAAGAATAAGCAGAAACTCACATGCAGAGAAGACAAACCAGGGGGGAGAAAAGCAAAATGTGATGTCCTGGAACCAAAGCCAAACAAGACAAATGGAAGGAAGCGCGAGTTTGTCAGCGAAAGAGATGAAAAATGTCTGCTGTGTGGTGAACACTTTAGTGATAGTGCTGCGGGGGAGAGATGGATAGAATGCAAGAAGTGCAAGGGCTGGTGCCATGAAGAATGCACAGATGGAGAGACATCCAAAGGATTCAAGTGTGACTTTTGTCGTTAGCCTAATTTTGCTGACTTGTGAACACAATTTTGAAGTTGTTGCCTCTTATCGTTTTGTAGTTTTAAGATGTTTTAGTTTTGGTTCCATTTCTTTGGCTCATATACAGTTTGCTAATTAAAATTTAGACTGAATATGCATGCTTTCAATACTAGTTTTTTTTAGTAGGCTAAATTCCCCTTGCTGCAAGATGGAGAGACATTAAAAGGATTCAAGTGTGACTTTTGCCGTTAGCCTAATTTTGCTGACTTGTGAACACAATTTTGAAGTTGTTGCCTCTTATCGTTTTGTAGTTTTAAGATGTTTTAGTTTTGGTTCCATTTCTTTGGCTCATATACAGTTTGCTAATTAAAATTTAGACTGAATATGCATGATTTCAATACTACTTCTTTTAGTAAATTCCCCTTGCTGCAAGATGCCCATCCCATGGGCGTCTTGTAGCATAGGGTTCCTAAGACGCCCAGTTTGGAGGGGTCGACCTTTTATAATTTACACAATTGATTTTATTAAATAAAGGTCCATTGTTGCTGTTACTGTTTTATCAATGATCACTCTTTACATCGGTGTCAAACATGTGCTTATTTTGGAATCCACAAGAAAGAAAAGTCCAATTTTCGTTAAAGTGGGCGTCTTGGACCACCCTCCCCCTAATTAAAACAATTATACTCTAATCAAAATTTAAAGTGACTCTAATTGTTTTAAGTGACATAAGCAATGCCAAGAGAAAGGCAACTCGAATTTATTTAGTGTCTCCGAGTGTTTTTAAGTGTTTTAAACGTGTTAAGTGCTATAAAAACAAAGCAAAACAAATTATCTAGTAGGAATAAACATACCTGTTAGTGTAATTGTTCAAAACAAAGCAGATGAAAATTAATTTGCAAAAATAATAGCACGCGGAAGTGTTTTTTTTCGACTTTTCCTCATTTTGGGGATACTTTTAATACGGGGGGATACTCTATTTCGTGACACCGGCCTCCAGAGGGGCTACGCCAGTAGTTCTACACAACTATACATTGGGAAATGGGGTGTTCATTTAGCAACAGCAGTCATGGGCGAAGACTTGGGGGCCAAGGGACGGTCCACGAGACTTCGAAGTTTGTGGTTGTGGACGGAGATGCTGTTCTCCCCAATATTTTATAAATATCTCAGAAGTGTCATTGTAAATTTCTAGAGTGTTAACTACTGTTTATCCATCATGAAAATTTTTTGCCAAGACGAGAGGAAAACTGGTATAATACCTTTGCAGTGTGGAATTCGATAATTTATACAACGTGGAGGAACATTATTGAACTCGTAAACCATTTCTTTCAGCAATGAAATAATTATGAGAAATTTGTTGAGATGACAGCTTAAAATGTTACCATCAAAGTGCTGATATCCAAAAAATTAAACAATGATCTACAAGGGGACATTTTTGAAGTCATAATCCACGACTTTCAGCATTGAAATGATGAGCTATTTAGTAAAAATGACAGCCCAAAATGCTATTATTGCAATGTGGAAATTCAAAACTTTTCATGACTTTATTGTTCATAAATAGTTGGCAAACAAGAGCCTGAGACGTGCTCCTGTCGATGTAAATAGCGAAAAACGCGCTGGTTTCTGGGGCTCCGCCCCAGACCCCGCTGGGGGAGCTTACGACGCTCCCCCAGACCCCCTAATCGGTGTGAGCTTCGTGCATTCGGCACTTGCAGCTCCGCGTCTCCAGCGCATGCAAAATTACCGCCCTTAAGGAAAATGTTCTACTTGCGTCCCTGGGAGGAAGGGCATGGGTTTCAACCCCCAGAAGCTTAAACCCTGGCGCCGCCACTGGTTGTACCCGTAAAACTCCCTACATTAGACATGCCCCAATGGGTTTTCTATATAGTAGGTCTACCCATATGACAGTATACTTATAAACTTGTTAGGCTATAGGCTATATATAGCCTAAGCTTTTAGCTTTTGTGATTATAGTAAAGACTAGCCCATTACTTTTACAAAAAAAATTTGACATTCTTATACTGGTAGTTACTAGTTAGTCTGCGACTCTGCAAAACGACTTCTTATTTAAGTTTTCATGATTTTATCGTTCATAAAATAGCTGGCAAAAAGAGCCTAAAAGGGCTCTAGTTGAGGTCAACAGAGCTAAAAATGCGTTGGCGGCTGGGGCTCCGCCCCAGACCCCGCTGGGGGAGCTCACGACGCTCCCCCAGACCCCCTAGTCGGTATGGCTTCGTGCCTTCGGCACTCGCAGCATCGCGCCTTCGGCGCTTCACAAAAAAATGCTCTAGGTGGGCTTAGGGCTTCAGCCCCCCCAAACCTGAAATCCTGGCGCCGCCACTGTATGGGGGGAATGGGGATGGAGGTCGTTGTAGGTTAATCACTGGAGACGTAGAAACCGAACGCCACCGACATTCACCGCGTCATCCAATAAGTGGTACACCGGATACAGCAGCAGCAGCAGCAGCTAGAGCAGCAGAAGCTATTTACGTGAAGCCGGGCTCTGTTGGTGGGGGGAGGGTAGGGGGTGAAGAACGCTTCGAAACTAACAGGAAGGAAATCATGAGTGGGAGACGACGAGTGAACGTGGTAGAGAAACAGAGAGGAGAAGGAGGAGGATGAAGAAGAGTAGAAAGGAAGACAACATTGTGAATGATGAGTTAGTAGAACGAAGAAGCGGAGAAGGAGGGTAGTAGAAGTGCTTCTGAAGAATGGACACAATGGAAACAGAAGCTGCTGTTGACAGAAAATCGTGAAAGAGTTTAAAGAGCGCAGCACTGGCATCGGATTCTCTCATGACAACAGATACGAGATAATAACTATTGATTCAATACGTTTCGATGTTGACAATTCCTCCATGTAATCTGAAATTTCTTTAGCGCCAGCTTACAATCGATGACACGAGTAAAATCGGTGAACAAGACAATTATTCTCTTGACGAGGTTTTCAGTGGTGGTCATAAAAACCGGAATGACTCTGACCGTTGGTTAGAATTCTGATGTTGGCAGGCGAGGTGACGAGACTGGGATGGATCAGCTGCATCGGGAAATTGCCTAAACGCAGCGCGAACACATATCCGTTAAACGCTGTCCATCTTGCCCTATCCTACCCTATAAGGCGATCCTATCACATCATGACAAGAACAAAATGATCGATGGCTGCTTCGATAATCGCCTTGCCATCGTAAGTTGGCTTTATGCAGCCATAAATGCAAACGCAAAACTGAACAGTGAAGAAACATGCAGGCCATCTGGTGTTTACAACTAACAGGTCCATCCCGTTATGCGTTGTCATCGTCAAGTCATCGCGGCCATATGCATTGGTTAAATACCGTCTACCATCAAGCGAGTGACTAACAGGAGCGGTGAAATCGAGAATCGCCGGCTGGATGTCTGTGAAGAAACCATGGGCGGAGACCTCGAAGGGGGACAGGGGGACAGTCCCCCCAATGGAGGTGTTGGGGCGGGACGGCCCATGCATTTGTACCCCCAATCGTTGAGCATCAGGACTAAACAAAATAGTCACCAACTTTTGGCGGTGAAAATAGACAATTTTCTTGACTTTTCGCCCTGATGATTGAAAAAAGGTCGTCAGAAATTTTGTCCGGCAAAAGATGGAACTTTTTGCGACACTCAGCCATTCGACCGTCCAAAAATCTCGCGTTTTTCCTTTGGCCACTTGTTCGTCCCCCAAGTCTCCGCCCATCTCCGTCCATACGCTACTCTAAAATCATTCATAAATCATAATGCAACCGTCACGAACCGTGTAATGTGTTGTTTGGAATATGGCGCTGCAGGGGCGTCTATCCCCCCCAACTTAAAAGTGAGTTCATGGCGCCTTCCCCCCCAAGGGGGTGGGTGCGGAAGGAGGACACCCCCTCCCGCCTAGATTTTTAAATTTTTTGCTGCGCGAAGTGCGCGTAGGTAACACTTGGAGTGAAAAAAGATGTTTTTACAAATGCAACAATCCAGACCTATCTAATTTTAATTCAATATACCGTCCGGACATCAGTTCGATAGAGTGGACGGTCGACCAAAAGTCTAAAAGTTCATGAATAAATGAGGTGTTTGCTGAGTGGTCTAGACAGTGCTGCAAATCGATTGATGATGTCGTTGATGACGATTTTGTCGAGAATGTCTTTCTCAGTTGAGAGAACCAACAATGCCGAAAAGTAGTCGTCAACCATTGTTGATCGAAGTCTGTTCTTGACGATACGGATACGGCTCATCACCCGTTCCGCACTGCAACTCGATACTGCCAACGTAGATAACACTTTGTACAAAGACGACAGATGAGGATACGACGAAATTTGTTGCACAATACGTAGTGGTTTGATGAAACTTTGTTCCATCCATTTGGCATCAGATCCTGGTTCTTCTGAGTCACATTCACATTCGTCGTCATCATCAGCGACAGCAATCGTCTCAGACTGGTCATGCTTTGCAGTTTGAGTTTGGTGGTCAATTGTGACAACCTGCTCCAAATCGGAATACACATCGAGGAAATCGTTTCGCTCTCTGGCAAGTTGGACAGCCGAAAGTCCATAGAACTCGCACAATTCAGCAATGTCATCCTCTGCGACTCGAGTTCCTTTTGATAAGCTCTTCGGCGTGAATAGTTGTATCTGCTTTAGAAAAAGGAGATTTTCGTCTGAAAACCGATCTTCTAAGGCGACAAGGATGGTATCAAGGGATCGAATGTAAACATTAACCTTCAGTGCCTGATCATCGTCAACGACGCGCTCATCCGAACACTGTTCACCTGGCATCTTCTTTGTCTTGCGTTGCCTCTTCTGATACAACTTTGGCTCTATAGCCTACCATGCTTTGCAGCAAATGCTCTAGCATCTGACAGTACCTTCTCCCATGCGTCATCAACAGAACCTCTGCATTTACGAAACTGGTTGATGCAGGCTTCGATCAGTGTGGACGCTATTGCGAGATCTGTGCCTACGCCCTGTAGCACCCTGGAGACCGGTCCTGTCACGCGCAGGATTGAACGCAAAACGAACATACAAACAATGACGTCGAATTCATCAAGCCGCTTGAGTAGGCCGGATGCCCCACTAACAGTGACTGCGTCTGATGTTCTAGATGTCTTCAGTGCCTCGAGTGCATCAGTAACCACTTCATAACACTCAATAAGAGTGTTAATGCCATCCTCGAAGCTTCGCCATGAGCGAGTTGTCTCGGAGACACGCTTAAGTGTCATGCAGTACCGTTGATTAGTCTGCATTTTAACCAGAACAGCATGACGTTTGTGGCCGTTGAAGAATGTGTGCAACTCCTGCATCAGACCAATCGTCTTACTGTTTTCAACACTGCATGCGAGCACAGATTCAACGACAAGATTTAGTCTATGCGCATGACACCAGATGTAGATAGCTTTCTTGGCATGCTGTTGAATTTGTGTTTTCAATCCGGAAATGTTACCCCGCATATTCGAAGCCCCATCAAAACTTTGACCAACTAGCCAATTGAGATCAATACCAGCGACGTCTAAACTTTTCATAATCGTATCAGCAAGTACTTTTCCACTAGTCTCTCCAGATGTGAAGAAATCAACGAGACGCTCCACGGGGTGCAAGTCGTCACCACATCCTTCGATGTACCGCATAATAACACATTGTGCTTCAAGTTTCGACTTATCTTGTGTCCCATCGCTAATAAGCGAGCACCTGCCTTGTCGACGGATGTCACTGACAATGTTTTCCACAATCATTGACTTAATGATGCCAAGAAGACGACGAACATTTCCGGGGCTCAGGAAATTTACCTCTGGTTTCCTCTTAGTGTCGTTTTCTCGCATTGCATCCAACTTTGCAAGATACTTAGATACAGGGCAGAACTCTGGTCAAATTTTAAATTCAATATTATAATCCAATAATCGGACGAAAACAATAAATTTTAACCATAGATGATAGATAGTAATTAAAGTAGAATTGACTGGTAATGACGTAATCTGGCACAGGCACTGCTTGTTTCATTTTGGTCAGTAAGTAAGTAATATGATCTGTTGTGCGTAAGCACGCAAGCGCAGGGGAGTGAGCGGAGTAGGCTATTTGGCGTCTTATGGCCGGTAAGCTTATAGACGCTTTGCACAGGTTTTGCTCCAGTTGGGGAGGAATAGGATACTATTTTGTTCATTATCAAATAAATATACTACAACAAGTGCAGTGCTAATTTCTTTTTATATGGACAAAAATCTTATGTCCCCCCCAACTGCAATAAATTTATTCCCCCCCAATTTTTGCAATGGCGCATTCCGCGCCATCCCCCCCATAGGATAGACGCCCCTGTGGCGCTGTGAGAGCAGACGAGCATCTAAAAGAAACTACGAAAACAGCAATTGCACACTATACGCCAACGTCGAAGAAGATTAGCTCCATGCGAGTAGCATGAAAAAAAATCCATGCAATTGTTATTAACAATCTGAGACCCACATGCATAATTTTCATAATAATATTTTTTGTTTTTGTTGTATTTTGTAATCGAAAAGGACGCGCTGCAGTTGGATGTAATTTCGGTTTTGGTCGCCGTTGATAGTCGGCTTCATGGCTTGAGTCGTGGTTTTAATTAACTTCTGATTACTCTCAACGCATGATTAGTTGGTGTAATTAGACGTTCTTTGCCAATATCTTGCCAACGCGGCAACGCATGGAACGCCATAGATTATTGTGAGTGTGGCTAGATCTATCTCGCGGACGCAGACTGAATGAGCTTTATTCTATACTCGAGCTCTATACTGTACGCAAGCAAGATGGAAAAACGTTAGCGGTAACCTTTGAGAACTCTATTAGTTGGCGGCAAACATTGCAGTCCGTTGAAATGCTGACGACGGTTGATTTTGACATGCACCGAATGGACTGCACGGAGAATCGACGTTGCGTTGAGTAAGAAAGCAACGAGACCGGTCTCTGCTGCTGATGATGCTGCTGATGCTGCTGACGATGCTGCTGATGCTGCTACTGTTCATGATGCTGATGCGGGTGACGGGCAAACATTGCTCTGGGTCGAACAGTTCGTATCATTCCGTCTCTAAGATTGTTTTGCATAATTTGTTAAATCTGGCTGACACTTCATGAGCTTCTAGCCTCTAGGAATCAGAGTTAAGCTAGTAAGCAAGCAATCTCTGTTTGCTTAAGCTGGGCATGTTTTTAAAACAAACGTAAAATTAAAAAAATAACATAAATGCAAGTAGGCCAGGGCATGCATTGCTAATGACAAAGGGACACTCCGATGCAGTGTCCGCGCTGTAGTCGGGAGCGCCTTTGAGTAGTGAGCTTGAAGGGACGCTGTACCAAATGCGATTTATAATAAATAAACACGATTGATGTAAATTGAAAACTAAATATAGTTATAATATAACATGACCGTAAAGTGCTCGTGGAGACTCTAAAGAGAAGCAAGAAAAGTAAATGTGGTCAAATGAGGTCTGTGAAGTTCAAGAAACCCTTCTAATAGCTCGATCATGTTGCTATATGTATTAAACTTCTTCCGCGTGATAGTTCGTTTCGAGCATCTTAAGTTACATTGGCTAAACTTAACTACAGTTGGCATGCAACTGTTGTTTTCCTTTTAGTTTTTTCTTGCATTTATTCGGTATCAGAAGAAGCAGCAACAGTAGAATAAGAAGCAACAGCAGAAGAAACAGCAACAGCAAATAAGCAACAGCAGCTGCTGTGCGTCTGCCGCTATTCGATAAGCAACAGCGAAGGCGACTACGACGAAATTCATTTCCAGCGATCCATCGTCAGATATAATACATGTAGCCTATATTGTACAATGTATATTACATGTATATGGCGGAGTGTGAAGAATGATCATCCGTCGTATCAGACATCTCTGTCCTCCGGACTGAACATAGTAACATTTAGGCCTACTGATTTAATAGCCACTATAACTGCTGATGCTGCTTCTGTTGCTACGTACTGCTACAGACATAATATTATAGACAATGCTGACAGATGGAAGCGACGACTGAGAATAGACGAACTCACGAGCATTGTCTCATATCTGTTGTGTGCAGTTGGCACCGTCCTTCAATCCGACAAACCCGTCAATATAATTATGTCTTTAACCAACCATTCCCATTCCCATGACCCTTCAGTCTTTCCTCTTATTTAACCAAACTAACCAATCACTCATCAGTTCATAATAACAATACTTTCAGTCGTCCATTCACTGTCTATTTCTATTATTCACTACACGATGTCATGCATGTATTTATTTCCTTTTTATCTTTATTTCCTTACTTCAAAGTCTTTCCTTCGGTTCAAAATTGTTTCCTTCCGTTAATCTCTTCCGGTCTTCCATCCATTCTTCAGTTTTCCATCCGCCCTTCTTATCCTTTCTTCCAATCATCTGTTCTTTCTTCTCCTCTTCTCATTCCTTGGTCGTCCTTCATTCCCTCGGTCGATCGTTCATTTGTCACTGTCTCTGTCCGTCTTTTCAGTTTTCATATGCCCTACAACCCGTCTGTGTCTTCTCCTTAAAATGTCATTCCCTCGCAGATATCTGCCATGGAGATGAGTAATCGTGTCACTGTCGCTCATCGTCAATCCTTAGATCGATCAGCATCCGTTACAACGTATACAAGAGTCATGGAGAAGATTGCCATAATACACGCATTATTCTGCAGCAACACCAATAATGAATGTTTCGACGTTTTCGTTGACATCTCTGACCTGCTACGGCAGTGGTGCACAACCTTTTTCAGCCAAGGGCCACTAATCGATTTCTTAAACCTTTCGCGGGCCAAACGTCAACCTTTCGCTTCCGACTTTCGGCCATTTTGTATTTGCAACCATTATGAAAAAGGTAATATTATTAATCACGCAGCCAATAGGCTACAACGGAAAGATACGGCAAACGACAATAAAGATGACGGCGAAAGTTGCGTGCTTCTGCCTGAAATTAGAGGTTTTGCGCCACTGTAGACTTAATGTTGATTTCGGCTCTTAAATAGTTGCCTTCCTTGGTGGTCATCGCGGGCCACATGACAACCCGTCGCGGGCCGGATGTGGCCCGCGGGCCGGACGTTGTGCACCACTGTGCTACGGTGACTGACACCGGGTCAGCTGCTGGTTCCAATGCGACAAACCGTTTCTACTCGTGTCCCTCAATGCACAAGGGAAATTCACAGTTCAACGCCTAAATATTTAAATGGAGACAGAGACAGATAGAGAGATAGAGAGACAGAGAGAGAGGGAGGGAATGAGGGAGAGAGGATGGAGGGAGAAAAAGAGAGATGGAGGATACAGAGACAGGAACATAGCGACATAAAAGACAGACAGAGACAGAGATAAAGAAAGAGACAGAGATACAGAGGCAGATAGAGAGACAGAGACAGACAGACCAATAGACAGAAACAGATAGAAAGAGATGCTGTCCATGTAGGCTCGGGACTTAACCACTGAAGCATTAAAAGAAAACTGCTATCGATCAGAAAACACATTCTCAGTGCGATATCGTATAACTGGGCAATTTTCCATCCGCTTGGATGGACGAGAGAGTGAGAGTGAGAGGGAGAGAGAGAGCTTGTTGAAGCCTTTAGCTCAGTGGTGCACAACGTCCGGCCCGCGGGCCACATCCGGCCCGCGACGGGTTGTCATGTGGCCCGCGATGACCACCAAGGAAGGCAACTATTTAAGAGCCGAAATCAACATTAAGTCTACAGTGGCGCAAAACCTCTAATTTCAGGCAGAAGCACGCAACTTTCGCCGTCATCTTTATTGTCGTTTGCCGTATCTTTCCGTTGTAGCCTATTGGCTGCGTGATTAATAATATTACCTTTTTCATAATGGTTGCAAATACAAAATGGCCGAAAGTCGGAAGCGAAAGGTTGACGTTTGGCCCGCGAAAGGTTTAAGAAATCGATTAGTGGCCCTTGGCTGAAAAAGGTTGTGCACCACTGCTTTAGCTGCTTTTATTGATGATGGATGCATTTGCCTTTTTCAACAGCAACGTCTCTTGTAATGAGAGAAAAAATGTACGTGAACTTTGTGCAGACGAATAGACAAATGAAGTGAGAGGAGAGCAGACAAGAAGGTGCCATTGCACATGAAAAGACAATGAAATGGAAAACGAAACCAAGGGCATGAAGTTATGGAAGAGGCAAAATGCGAGGGAAAAAGATCCGAACAGGCAAGAGGTGCTGGAAGAACCAAAGAGACAGCGTAGATGTTAAGGACAGGAGAGCTCTTCAAATGTCTACTTCACTGTATACGACGTCTTTGCAACTTATTTTCTTTGAACAGGCCGCACCTTTCTTGGCTTTCAATCACTCAGAATGTTCATGCTGTGCATTCATCTAATCTTTAAATTATCTTTTGCGGTTTAATGAGAAGCAGATTTATTAGAAACAAGCGGAAGTGATATTAAGTGCACATAAAAACAGTGCATGCAATGTTTGTATGTGCACTTGTTATATAGCGCTCCTTCAAGCTCTCGCAACTCAGAGGCGCTCCCGAATGCAGAGCGGACACTGCATCGGAGTTTCCCGCCGAAGCGCTGAGCAATTGTGAGTGAAGGATTTGCCCAAGGTCCTTACGCGGCGGGGTGGATTCGAACCTCGAACCTTCCGGCTCCAAGGCAACGACGCCACCACTACACCATCGCGCCCCAAAATGTATAACGACCTACAATTCTATATTTCGGTTACACATTAAATATGATTTATATTAATTAAATATGATTTATTAAGTTGTTAACTTGAAGTTTTAGCTGATTGTAGCTAATTTCCTCTGCAATGTTATATTTCAGAAAGCACTAATCATAAACTTTCTATATAGCCTATTATAACTAGGCTGCCTTGCCCGGGTCCCTAAAAGTCGTCTGGCCATGTACATTTGCCTCTTGCCCCACTTTCGGCTGCTCTGCTCATATACCCCACATAAAACACTCAAATAACTTCTTGGGGTGGGGTGGGTAAAATCCAGCAGCGCGTCCAATACAAAATATCTGACCTACAGTGACCTTCAAAGTTCAAACCTGTCAACCATCTTACATTCATTATCGGCACGATCGAAATGTAAATGCAAATGTAAATCTATAGCTTACTATAATTATATACTCGTTGTTCCAAATATTTCACCCTATTTCGACCTCATGTCTCTGGAATTAATTCAGACTGTATCAAATCTTTTGGATGAAATCCCGAAAGATTTTCCGTCATTTTGCATATACCATTTCTCGCCTGTCAATCTCAGCAGTTCTCTGGTGCCACTGGTGGTCCTCTCCATCAGCATTTAACTCAATACTGCGCACCGAATTTTTCAACCTATCTTATTCTGGTTAGGTTCCTGTGATATTTCGTGATGACCAACATGACCATTGCTGTTGGTTTACCCTCTCCCTCACAGGGTTGTGACCTGGAACGAAAACCGATCACACAACCGGAGTCTTACACGGATTCGATTTCATATAGCGCAAGCACAAGCTGATTTTCGTCGGCTTTGAATTTTTTTATATTTTCATCTATATTAAGATTAGATGATAATAGAAATGAGGATCGATTAGAATTGATTAGAATAATGATTAGGGGATCAAAGTAGAGAAGTGGAGATTAGAAGATAAGAAGGAAGAGGCAGGGCTTTTCTAACGTGCAGTTGTACCCAAAATGTGCAGTTCTAAATGGTTTTGTGCAGTTGTAGAAGCACTTATGTACAGTCAAAATTGGCACAAAATGGTCTCCGATTGGAAGTAATTTACCATGGAGGATGGGATGGAAAAGAAGGAGTTGTGCAGCTCTAAAAATTCACTTAAAACAGCCCTGGGAAGAGGAGAGACAGTTTAAATTGACGATTGCTAGGAGTGTTCGCTCGCGTTTAGAAACGACATCTTGCAAGCAGCACCAGCACCAGCAGCAGCAGCAGCAGCAGCAGCCGTAGTTGATAGAATCCGTGACAGCGACCGATGCTTGCGCTGCTGCTGCTGCATTGGTGTGCCATCACCATGCAGCAGCAGCAGCAGCAGCACTCGATGGATGACGGACACCAGCGAGAGATGAATTCCCTGCTCACTGCACACAAGCATCAGCCGCAGCAGCAGCTGCAGCAGCAGCAGCCAGTGTTGTGCGTTACTCGTTACTAGTAACGCGTTACTAGTAACTAGTTACTTTTTTGAGGTAACTATTGCAGTAACTAGTTACTTTTCAAAAAAGTAACTAGTTACAGTAACTGATTACTTTTACCAGGTAACGGTAACTAAACCAACAATAGTTACTTTTCGTTACTTTCTCTGTTCTTCTTTGACCTAAATTGTCGTGAGTTGAGCTTATTTCAAATTCCCAGGTCTTTAACTGGGCCTAAGTTCCGATCGTTGTGAATAGGGTAATAGCCTCTGCAAAAGACGACCCGGAATTAGGTCAGACGATAGGCCCTACGAGGTGATCAATGCACCGACTGAACACAGCGCGATGAAAACAACAAGCAGCAGGCTAGCCAAGATAGGCCTACACCAGTTAAATACACCAGTGTGTCAATTGATCTTGCCAGTACTCAGCGTTGCCACTCCTTGGGTTTTTTCACAAGATCTTGGGTTTTTTCATCCGAACTTGGGAAATGGGTTTTTTTGCGAAGAACTTGGGTTTTTTCTTGGGTTTTTTTTCGGCCCAAAAAATCTTGGGTTTTTTCCTCCGAACTTGGGAAATGGGGTTTTTTCCTGAAAAAACTTGGGTTTTTCGGGCAAAGCTTGGGTTTTTTGGTTGTGAATCGGGAAATTTGTGCAGTATCCAAAGCGCTACCGTTGCTTCCCCGTTGCATTGATGAAAAATAATTGTTGCCGAAATAAAAGCAGGAATAATGACACGAACTTATTCCTGCCTAACTAGAAGTTGGATTGATGAAAAATAAAAAATACTGCAACGAGCGAATAATTTACGACGCTAAAAAATTGTTGATGTTGCTGTTGTTGCTGTTGTTGTTGTTCGTGTCATTATTCCTGCTTTTATTTCGGCAACAATTATTTTTCATCAATGCAACGGGGAAGCAACGGTAGCGCTTTGGATACTGCACAAATTTCCCGATTCACAACACCTTCCTCTAGTCACCCTCTTACCTTCACTAGGGCGTCTGCGTATCTGTCGTTTTGGCATCTATTAATCAAGGAATTGTTGCAAAATGGGTCAAGTAGTTCAGTAAAAAAATCTGAATTTTTTGTAATATCGAAAAACTGGATTCCAAAACTGTCAATCCCGGAAATACGGTATTGTAAAGTATTCCCGGAATCCAGGGATTCAGGGTCCCGGGATTACATTCCCTAGTAGTTACTTACTTTGCGATCCAGACTATTACTCTGGTGATTACATGCTGAAAGACCCAATCAATTAAATTGGACCTGTGGTAACTAAAAGTAACTATAGTTACTCTGAAAAGTAACTGTAATCAGTAACTAGTTACTTTTTTGGCAAAGTAATCAGTTACAGTAACTAGTTACTTTTTGCAGTCCAGTAACTAGTTACTGTAACTGATTACTTTTAAAAAGTAACTAGCCAACATTGGCAGCAGCAGCCGAACCTTTGAACGACGACCGTAGTATTACAGGTCTAAAGGGAAGAAGAAGATGACGCCAGTAGCATCTACTAAGAAGATGCGGACTAAGAGGCATGCGAGCATCGTCGTCGTTATATTGGACGGATGAATGTCAAAGGTCGCTGCTGCTGCTGCTGCTGGAGTCTCTCCTCCTCCTCCTCGTCATCGTCGTCCTCCTCCTCCTGATGGTGGATCCATGGATCCATGGACGGAATCTCAACGGAAGTCCTCCTCGATCCGTAGTCGTTCAGAGAGAGGAGAGGGAGGAGGAAAAAGAGGATTTAACGTCTTAAGACTGAAACTAATTTGGCGATTGACTGGTCATGACTCATGAAAGCAGACACACGAGATTGTCTGGTCATGAAAGCAGCCAAACGAATCGTCATCACTCGCGCGTCTTAATGAAAGACGACGACGACGACGACGTTGAGGAGTATAATACAATCTAATAAGGCAAGTGCAATTTCGCCTCATCCGAGAAAATTCATTATTGCGCATGTTTGTATTTGGATATGTCTTTCAATTTGAAATAGAAATGGACCAGATATATATAGTTCAGATACATACCTACATACATGTATATAGACATATATGAGCATAGATATACACACATACATGTAGACCTATGCACACATACATGTAGGCCTAATACTGCAGGCACACATACATGTAACTATTAAGAAGCATTCGTGCGTGGATTTGAATGTGCGCAGGAAAGCATCGATTTGAAACGCAAAATGCCACATACATGCATATTTATAGGCTGCATAATTAGCCTATGTCTGCATAAATTCGTCAATCCTACATAATGATTTGCTCCCTCTCGGAAAATTGCCACGTGTATTTTAAACTACCGGTACATTTTAAACAAATTTCTTCGTTCAAAAGCACTATTATTATTTTTTTATTTTTTTATTTTATTGACTTGCACTGTCACATCAATAATCACATAACAGAAACAGACATTAACAACAACAAAACTTCAACAAGGAATTAATTGTTATAAACTTAATATTAGTGCAGGTCAATGAGTCAGCCGACAAAGGTCTAAAAGACCCGCTTAAACTTGGCTGGCTCCTTTACAAATTTAATTCTTGCATAAGTAAATGTGGAGAATCAAAATTCCATCAAGATAAGGAGACATCAATAACACATTAAAAAATAAGGTTAAGTTGAATATGAGGCGGTACATAAAAATAGCAGAATAACATAGGGCCACACACTATTAATTAATGTAAATGCAAAGCCTGAGAACATTATAAGCTCAAGCATATATCTCACTCAGACGGGGAGGAGGCATTCCCATAAACTTTTTGAAATCCCCATTATAACCTACACATATATAAAAAGTACTTTAGTTTTTTTTAAATGTTTGATGGACACAGCAGTTCTTATATCCACAGGAAGAGAATTCCATACCGGTGGGCCAGTGCATTTAATACAGAATTGCTTAAGATTGAGTCTTGCGCTGGCACATCGATAACTCTTAGATAACCTAGTGTCATGGTCATGGATATCAGAGCCGAGAGAAAAGAATCCATCAAAGTTGGGAGGCAACATACGATGATGATACACTAGGCCCTATATAAGCTTATAGGCTAATGATTCTAGTGATACACAACGCGAAGCTGAGAGATTTAGATTTTGAAACCTTTATTAAGAATGCCCATGCACTTGAATTCTATTTTCATGCTCTTCTTAAACATTTAACACCGACCACTGTTTTTTTGTCCCTCCGGTAAAAAATGTCTGCGGACGCCCATGCCTGCCTGACGTCATTCATATTTGAGACTCATTTGGGAAGTGCATCATGCACTGTTTGATGACGTCTCGTTAGTGACATAAGTATGCAGATAGCGTCAAGTATGCAGCCATCGCAACAACGGTTGAAGTATGCAGAGCGGTCAACGGTCACGTACCGTATACGCAGAATGATTCAGCCATGAAGTGTATAGGCTTAGCTTATACGCAGATGGAATCAAATATGAAGAAGTCAAAGATAAGGTCAGAGGTCATGTAGAGATTTAGTGTGGAATGGTTGTAATCATATAGGAAAAGTCAACAATAACAGCCAGTCCCAAGCCTGGGTAAAGGAGGAGGGTGACACTAATCATCTTTGATATGGCAGTGTCGTTAAACATGTAACAAGCAGAAAACAATAACAGTGACATAAAACAGAATCTGTCATTAGAAGTTTGTATATACACGACCAAGATCGCTAATTGGTTGTGTGATGGATGGCGATAAAATTATATTATCTCTTTCTTTCTTCCTTTCGCAATTATTTAGGAGCAGCAACAACAACAATAGAATGTTTGATGATGAATTGGCTGGCAATGGATGGAGCTGCTGAATGACAATGGCAGGTGGTCTTTGCTATTGTCTGGCAATGAATTGTTCTCTTCAGAGTGAGAATTGCATGCCGAGGGGTGGATGAGGAGTTCAACCCCTGATCGTTCTTATTATAGGGCCTCATAGTATAGGCCTAGTCTTCTTTCACAACCCAACTCCATATTAATCAACGTCTGACTTCTCGGCTATTTTTACACACAGTTCTCTTCGCTGTTGGAAGACAATGCATAGTGGTGCTCTGTTCTTTTGGATAACAATTAATGAAAGGTGTCCTGTGCTATTGGATAACAATGAAAGGTGTTCTGTTCTTTTGGATAACAATGAAAGGTGTTCTGTTCTTTTGGATAACAATGAAAGGTGTTCTGTGCTATTGGATAACAATGAAAGGTGTCTGTGCTATTGGATGGCTATAGATGGTGATGAGGTGTGCCGTTTGATGACAGTGAATGGTGCTATGTGCTAATATGCTTTAAGTATAGTTCGAACAGAGTCAACTATAATTATTACATAGCTTTGAAGTTTTGCTTTTAAAGCGTGTTAAAACGTTACTTAATGGTATCACAGATTGAACTTCACTGCCTGAAACGACTATGGATGTCATACGAAAGCGGTGGTGTAACGGTATGCTCAGTGCTTTGTGACCGGAAGGTTGAAGATTCGAACCTACCTCAAGCCACTGCGTAGTGATCTAGGACAAGTAGCTCACCCAGAATTGTCTGTGAGGAAGGCAACAGGAAAACACCGCACTCATTTCATGCCCACTGCACAGGTGGCTTTAAAATCGTGGACCTGCCTCTGCAAAGCTCATCATCATAATCGTCATCATCATTACGAAAAACTATATTGGTAATTATTAATTATGAATAGGCTCTAATATAATTATAAAAGAAGAAGGCAAGCGAAAGCAAAGTTTAGTAAAGTTTAGTAGAATGATCATTGATCAGTGAACGAGTTCTAGGACATTCCATTGGCAAAAAGAGATGGATTGACCTTGAGATGCGCCAGCAGGGGACGATGCCATTATCAAGGACTCATCAGAAAGTGAACACTGAACACTGAACAGCCTCAGGGGAGAAATTCCCAAGATCCTGACCCTACGGTCTAAACCACATGACCGCCGCGACATTGAGCTGACATTGACGATAACAGCAGTTCGTGAAACAGCAACAACTATAGGATCGCCTCCGGCATGCACTGCAGCATAGAACACCCGCTTGAACATGTAGCGTGTGATTTATGGAGTGGTCGGTTACGTCCATAAAAATGCATGAGACGCTCTGCCACTGACTGGTGTACTTATACAAGATTGCTGCCAGTGCTATTATATATAATTACATGCAGTTTGTTGCGACCGCGGAGTGCAATTACCGGCGATCTTTCTGGTTTTTCTAATGTCTCTTCAAAATGGCAGGAGGTAGCCTAAAGTCTGTTGAAAATAGCGACTCTGCAGATGGTAGTGCACATGATGGATCCAACTGTGCATTACACGAACAGGCTAAACACTGTAAACACGAACAGGCTAAACATTATAAACACGAACAGGCTAAACACTGTAAACACGAACAGGTTAAACATTGTAAACACGAACAGGCTAAACACTGTAAACACGAACAGGCTAAACATTGTAAACACGAACAGGCTAAACACTGTAACCACGAACAGGCTAAACACTGTAAACACGAACAGGCTAAGCACTGTAACCACGAACAGGTTAAACACTGTAAACAGGCTATTGGCAGGAGGTAGCCTAAAGTCTGTTGAAAATAGCGACTCTGCAGATGGTAGTGCACATGATGGATCCAACTGTGCATTACACGAACAGGCTAAACACTGTAAACACGAACAGGCTAAACATTATAAACACGAACAGGCTAAACACTGTAAACACGAACAGGTTAAACATTGCAAACACGAACAGGCTAAACACTGTAAACACGAACAGGCTAAACATTGTAAACACGAACAGGCTAAACACTGTAACCACGAACAGGCTAAACACTGTAAACACGAACAGGCTAAGCACTGTAACCACGAACAGGTTAAACACTGTAAACAGGCTATTTGACTATTTCACTTTAATTCCATCATTTATTACGTCTTGTGAAATCGTCCTTGATTATTAATAACTTAGGCCTATACCTTTTCTGAACACCTGAATCTCTGAGCATGTTTGCTTGTTTTTGTAAGCTGCGGAAGTCATTATTGTGGGCCATTTTCTATAATTTTTCGCTCAGTGCAGCTGTACTTGCCCTCCTTCTGCCTGTGTTTGCTAGTAGTTGGACTCAGAGCCATAGAATCTATGGCTCTGGTTGGACTACTACAGTGTCATCAAATTGGCTATCCTTTGCGGCGCATTGTGCGGGTTGAACGCGTCCTGCCGGTGTCACGAAATAGAGTATCCCCCCCCGTTTTAAAAGTATCCCCAAAATGAGGAAAAGTCGAAAAAAACACTTCCGCGTGCTTTTATTTTTGCAACTTAATTTTCATCTGCTGTGTTTTGAACAATGACACTAACAGGTATGTTTATTCCTACTAGATAATTTGTTTTGCTTTGTTTTTATAGCACTTAAAACGTTTAAAACACTTAAAAACACTCGAAGACACTAAATAAATTCGAGTTGCCTTTCTCTTGGCATTGCTTAGGTCACTTAAAACAATTGGAGTCACTTTAAATTCTGATTAGAGTATAATTGTTTTAATTATACACATTTTTCAAAAAATGGGATAGAATAGTTTATCCCCCCGGATAGTCTAGACCGGTTAATTCCATCCGGGGGGATAGATTAATTCATCCCCCCGGATAGCTTTTGGGGGGGATAATCCTTTTCGTGTCACCGGCAGCAGCTGCTAGACATTAATTTAATTTGATAGAATTTTAAAATGTGGCCCCATGTCTCGCATTATATATGGACCGTGTTACATCGGTTTCCTATTGTGAAGGAGTATTTAACTTAAGATTTGGAAATGTCATTGCCCCCTCGCCTTCAGCTACTTGAGACTACTGACCGCGCAAGTCTTCCTTCTACATCGCGGCGTGACGATGATTTTCTTTGCACTCATTTCAAAGATGCAACACCATTCGCATTTAGTGGTTGGTCCAATAATAACCTGAAACGTCCTTACTTCATAAAATCTGCGTGTTCTCCTAACCTGCATAGACCATTCATAAACATTTAACAGACATAATTTTAGAACTGTTCTCCATTGTCGACGATTGACTTCGACTTTGCAAAGCCTATAAGTTTGTATTTGCGAGAGGCGCCATATAAATTCTTTGAATGAATGTTGTTGTTGTGGTTTAAGTAGCGCATTATATTTAAAATGCCCCTTCATAAACACCGAGCATTTTCGTTCTGCAAAATTGGTTTACAGTCGCTTCGTCCATTCCAGCTTAAGCCCCGCATCCCCCGTCTGCCCATACCTGTCACATGTCAACTATTTCTGGACAGTTGACTTCCAGTGGGGGAAGAGGTGGTGATGTCGGCCCCGTTCGTGCTTTACGACGGAAGGAAGGAAGGAGGGACGGACAGACGGACGACAGAGAGATTGCTTCCGGTCTCTTCCCATTAGCCTTGTCCTCTCGTTTTCTGCAGTTGTCTTTTGTCAGTCCATCGGGTGATGTTGGCTTAACAGGACAACGACGACGACGACGACGATGATGATATTGATGATGACGACGACGATGACAATGATGATGACGACGACTACTGCAGGCGACAGCGATGCACTTCCGTTGTGGCGGGTGAGGCGTTGATGGTTGTAAAGGTGTCATGAGGATCATCCCTCCTCTGTGTGTGTCTCTCTGTCTGCCTCTGCCTCTGTTTCTGTCTGTCTGTTTCTCTCTTTGTCACTCTCTGTCTGTCTCTGTTCTCTATCTCTGTCTCCGTCTGTGTTTGTCTCTGTCTGTTTGTCTGACTGTGTGTGTGTGTGTGTGTGTCTGTCTGTCTGTCTCTCTTTTAGCAATAAAGGTCTGTACGGTTGACTTTGAAGACATCAAATCTGAACTGACGTCTCGATATGCAGTATACACGTGGTTAAATTTGATGTTCAAAGTCATAATATATATCACGTGATCACCTCAGTTGTTGTCGTCGTTGTCATCGTCATCGTCATCTTCATCGTCGTTGTCCGTTTCTCTCTCTCTCTCTCACTAATCATTCTCCACGAATATGAGACATGGAAACCTTTGTGGATAGTGACTGCCCCAACACCCGGGATGAATGGATGTACAGTGTTTAACGACCACCTATGACAGCAAAGGAACGACAAAATATTGAAAAATTATCTGTGCCAGAATTCCTCTAGCCTAGGCTACTTACTAAACCTTTACAGGCCATTAAATTTTTCAATGTGCAGGCCTAATTTGTAACCAATAAGGCGAAATTCTTATCTATTAGGCCTACAGACTTACATGTAAGTGAAAGATTTCCACAGAAATAAGCCAACAATTTTAAATGTTGGACGAAGCTCCTGATATTTCATTTATCGCTACCATTTGAAATATTTGCTTGCCAGACTAGTAAAGTATGCTACATCTTTGTGTGATTGTAGGCTATATTGTACGTCAACAATCACTTCTAGTTATAATTAGTTGCGTGGTAATTTAAAATTATAAATAATTAGTTGTGTGCTAATTTAAAATTCCAATTAGGTTAATTAGCTTTCGAAAATGGTAATTCTAATTTCTATCGTAAAATTGGAACTAACGCTAGGCCCAACTCTGGTCAATTAGTCACATGTCGCCTAGCATACAAACCCTTAAATTACCCATGACTATTGCATGCATGTGGAATTGTGGACCCCATGGACGCTCAAGATATAGACTCTATATATTTGCAGGAGAGGTCAATAAACAATAATCACGCTGAGTTTATTAGCAAGAATGTTAAAATGCGAGGCAGGAAATGAAGAACATGGGTACATTGGGTATGGGTATACCCTGTTTTCTCAGATATGTCTAGATGTAAACTTCTCAGTTTTATAACTTGTGTCTCATTAGTGCTTTAGTGCAAAGAAATTTGTTAACGACCAAAAAGTTGTAGTTAAAAACATCAATTAGTGTCAAGTTTCTAGGGCATAAAAGTCCTCTTTTGCCCCTAAATGCGAACGCCCATGTGGGTCTCGTATAAAACCGTTTTGAGTCCCGCTAAATTTTAACGTCCTTGAACTTGGACTCGAAATGCAGTCTGCACGAAATGAAATCAGCTCGATAATAATTTTTTTGTAGGCCGTGTCTTGTGTTCGGTCTTCTGCATAGAACTAGTCTTCAGACGACCACGGATTATTTTTTTATTCCCACGACAACAACGACGCCGATGCCTCAGAATTCTAATCTAATCCCAGCAGACAGAGTGAGGAGAGGTGAGAGTTGAGAAGAGTATGCATTCACGAAGGTATATGACGATGTATAATAAAGCTATTCTTCATCAGAAGAAAGGAAGAAAGGAAGAATGGCAAGAGAAGGAAGGAAGGGACTGAGGCGATCGATGGCTAGAAGAGAGGATGCGAGGGAGGAGTGGGAGGTGGGGTGGGTGGGGTGGGGGTGGGGTGGGGGTGGGGTGGGGGTGGGGTGGGGAGCAGTGCTTTAAATCAAAGGACTGTCGTCGGCGTCGCTAGTTGGCTCCGTTCAAACAGTAATTAGAACATCAAATGCAGATATGATGACGAATCTCATCTCATCGTTGCACGTCTCACTCTGTCACCCTGTCACTCTGTCACTTTGTGTGTCTCTCTGTCTATCTCTGCCACTCTCAGTCTCTGTTTCCTTCTCTGTCTCTTTCTCTGTTTATGTGTCTATCATTCCCCGTCTCTGTCTCTTGCTCTGTCTCTGTTTCTGTCTCTATCACTCCCTGTCCCTGTCTTTGCTTCTGTTTATCTGTCTCTCTTTCATTCTCGTTTGCTTTCTCCTGCCTTTCATCGTTATCTCTAGCACTCTCTGTCTCCTCGTCTATTGCCTTCTTGTCACTTCTTATTCTATATCCATCCATCTCTCTCTGTGTTGCGTGCATGTCAATTGTCTATGTCTGTATCACTTCTCATCCTTTTCTCTTCTCATTCCTTCTCGCCTTATTTCTATCATTCACTCACTCGCTGTCTTTCTGTCTGCCTGTCTCTGTGTCTGTCTGTCTCTGGCTCTGTGTGTGTGTGTGTAGCGTGCATGTCAATTGTATATGTCTATCAATTCATCCTTTTCTTTTCTCATTCCTTCTCTCCATATCTCTGTCATTCACTCACTCACTCGGTGTCTTTCTGTCTACCTGTCTCTGTGTCTATTTGTCTGTCTGTCTCTCTCTCTCTCTTTATATGCGTGGGTGTGTCACCTATTACTCATTGCCTCTCTCTCAACCTCGGCCTATTTTCTGTGGAGTGCTGCAGCTGACAATACATACTCCACAGGATTTCCTCCACTCTCATTTCTCCATAACTTTCTGCCTCTCCATGTCTCTCTTCCAAATGATTCATTGATCCAGAAGAACTGTTCGCCTCTGTCGTCAATGATGTTGATGGCGAGTTAGTCATCAAATATTCTATGTACATGTAGGCCGATTATCACCCATGTATTATGCATTATAATTATATGCTTGTATATTTGTTCATCTATGCATGTAATGTATGTTTTTTTAATTTTATTTTTGTTTAAATAATTGTGTTTGCTTGGCTTTTTTGTATTTGGAACTTTGCAGAGCTGTTTTTTTTGTAAGAACCTCTCAAAACAAAAGGTTTTGCATTTACAGATGATTTGACTTCTTCTGACGGACGAAGCAATAGTGAACCAGCATCCGGGCAATTCGAGGATGCGTAAGTGAGAAACAATAGGGAGAAGGGGAATAGAGAGGACGAGGAGGAGGATAAAGAGGAGGAGGATAGGAAGATGGAGGACGTCGTAAGTCCTCCTGCTTCGATGCGTGGTCGCCATCCTCTGAAGGACGTTCGAGTCGCTCTTCTGGGTCGGGCGCCCCTCGAACGAGCCTCGTCCGTTCCAGACAACAGTAGCGCCAGCGTAGCACTCCTCGGATGCAGCAACAGCGGCGGCGGTCGACGCTCGATGAAGAGGATGTCTGGCAGAGCGGCAGCAGCAGGAAGAGCGGCGATGCATGAAGAGGAGGAAGCGCTGGGAGCCAGTACATCGGTCTTCGGAAGGCTGAGAACCTCACTTGAATCGATCTATCGAGCGGCGTCTGGCTCGAGCATCAACATCAGTCGGAAATCTTACGAACGGTTGATGGGAACCGAACCAGAGATGATGACTGTTCCTGCTGCTGTTACTGCTGCTGCTGCTGCTGCTGCAGTTGTGCCATCATCATCTCAAGGTCAGATCAAAGATGCCTGTCACCCTCCTCCGCCTGCTCCACAACCGCCCATTCTTCTACCGTCTAACATCCCCCTAACGCACCCTCCACCACCTCCTCCGCCCTCTCGTGTTTCTTCCTCTGTTCCCACAAACGAACGACTCGCCATTCGCATCGACGAAAACAACATTCCACAGATAGACGTCGCCATCACTCCCCCCGACGAAGCCGACCAACATCCTCATCATCGGAGACCACCAGGGGGCGTCGTCGTCAGTGGCGCCGTGCCACCCCGCGGGGACCTCACCCTCGGCGGCCTCAGGACGGGCACCACCTCCTCTGGCCTGCACAGTCGACGCATGCGACCGCAGTTCACGAGCATGAAGGTGAGGCGCCATCATCGTTGCGACCCCTTGTGGCGGATGGGCGACGACTTCGACGACGATCTCATGTACGACGACGGGGGTCAGGGAATGTTCGTGTCTAGTCCCACTGTCCACTGTCCGACGCTGACCATCACGATGGACGTCGACGACGAGTCACTGGTCAGCGACTACATCACTCCGAGTCCCTACTTCGGGTACCGTGGAGCGGGGGTGGCCTCCGCCGCCGGCGCCGGGGGCGATGGGACCGTCGGGTCGCAGTGCGCGAATGTCGGAGACGACATCAGTCTCTATGGGACTCCGAAGGAGGAGTTATCGCCGTTCAAGGACGTCGATGGAGCGAGGTCGTCGCCGAGCAATTACCTCAAGGACCAGATCATCTCCTTCTTCCAACCGTCCGACAACAAATTGGCGATGAAACTGTTTGGCAATAAGAACGCTTTGATGAAGGAGAAACTGCGGCAGAAGGAGGCGGGTAACTGGGTCATACACCCGTGCAGCAACTTCCGGTAAGTGAGATCCTAGAGTATTCTTGTCAAGGCGCTATATAAATGATCATATATATACATACATACATACATAAATACATACATACATACATACATACATACATGCATGCATACATACATACATACATACATACACACACACACATACATACATACATACATACATACATACATACATACACACACACACATACATACATACATACATACATACATACATACATACATACATACATACATACATACATACATACATACATACATACATACATACATACATACATACATACATACATACATACATACATACATACATACATACATACACACACACACACACACACATACATACATACATACATACATACATACATACACCGTGACTCAAAAAAAAGTAAGCCAAATTGTTTTGCATATATCTCTAATACCTGATGACATATGAAGCTACAATTTTTCAAATATTTAGAGAAGTGGACCAAGAATATGATTCCAAAATTTCATGAAATAAAGTTGAACGGATAAAAAGATATTAATATTTAAACTTCATATACCGAAATTGCAGTTTACAAGCAATTTTCTCTCAGATTCGATAAACTGTTTCCCTATTATCTCCAATGCCTGATGATTAATCATTCTAAAATTTTCCAGATATGTAGAGAATTGAACTACCAATATGACCCCAACATAGGGTTTGATAATTTAATTAAATAAGATGCTCAAAATGTCCCCCTCCTGCTTGCACGCAAGCCTGAGGATTCTAGGGGGTTTGACCACCGGACGGTTGACCACCGGACGGTTGACCACCGGACGATTGACCACTGCGGACGTTTGACCATCGACCGATTGACCACCGGACGATTGACCATCGCTTGATTTTTATAAAACTTTACGACACAGACTCAATGTATCACATACTCTATTTAATTTGTAGCCTAATCGAATAATAATACGAAGTGAAATGCGAAAATATACTCAAGCGAATGTAAAGCGTTAATAAAAATGTGTTAAACCGAGGTTTATTTGGAATGCGTACTTAATAACTGCGATGTGCTATTTCATGTATAGGCTGTGCACATAATAAGAATTAAAAGAAGCCGACGATGTTTATCTTTAGCCTACTGCGGGTAAATACGAAATTTCGCTTTCAAGCTTAGCTAAAAGCTAAGATAAAAGCTATACCGGTTTGCTTTGAAATTTTGTTAATAAATTTAAGTAACCACTAGACCGGTGGTCAATCGTCCGGTGGTCAATCGGTCGATGGTCAAACGTCCGCAGTGGTCAATCGTCCGGTGGTCAACCGTCCGGTGGTCAACCGTCCGGTGGTCAATCGTCCGCGCACCAGCCTGAGGGCGCTGGCGCCAATGCAATGGCAGCAGCAACGTCGATTATCCTCTGGTTCAGGCCATCCCGCACTTCCAACAAGCGTTGCTTCAGATCGTTTATATCATGGATTGTTGTCTGGTAGGCTCGATCTTGCATCACGCTCCACATTTTATAGTCGACAGGATTCAAATCTGGACTGTTCGGAGGCTATAATGTGGGAGAAATGAAGTCTACACAATAACAGACTTGCTGAAAACTGCAATTTCGGGTGATGAAGTTGAAATATCCATATCCTTCTATCCCTTCACATTTATGACATGACATTTTGGCATCCTATTCTTGGTTCAATTCCCTAAATATCTGGAAAAAGTTTTTAAGATTACTCATCAGACATCAGAGATGCAAAAAAAATTGTTTGGCTTACTTTTTATTGAATCTGACAAAAAATTGCTTGTAAACTGCAATTTCTGTATATGAAGTTTAAATATTCATATCTTTTTATCCGTTCAATTTTATTTCATGAAATTTTGGAATCATGTTCTTGGTCCACTTCTCTAAATATTTGGAAAATTGTAGCTTCATATGTCATCAGGTATTAGAGATATATGCAAAACAATTTGGCTTACTTTTTTTGAGTCACGGTGTACATCCATCCTTAAATAGACTAATGCACTATGCACTGCGCACTTTGACGAAATAATTTGTTGCAAATAGCAATCACAGTTTCAATCCTTAGGGGTCACATCCAAGGCTGTTTTAAGGAATTTTTAGAACTGCACAACTCCTTCCTTCCCTTCCCCATCATCCATGGTAAAGTACTTCCGGAGGACAATGACCTTTTATGCTAGTTTTAACTGCACATGAGTGATTCTATACAACTTTACATGTTGTGTACAACTGCGCGTTAAAAAAGTCCTGCATCCACTTCATTCACAACGTCACGAGTGTAGCTACATCAGTAACATCACCCACTGCCAGACATAAATAATAAATATAAATCCATTAACCAACGATTCCATCATTCGCAAATGACTTCTAGAATCTAGACACCGGTTTATTACGTCAGTCTCATGACAATGATGATGACGCCAAACAAGTATAATAAGTTTTACATACATACAGTATAGCCTACGTACTATAGGTCACTTCTAGACACCGCATAGCGTAGGTCTATATAGAGAGAAGACACAGCTTCCGCCCACGTACTATCTACATTTGATGATAACCCATATGAGATATGACACTAATGGTTAAGCTAACGAATACAACACATGGAACTATCATCTACGTAAAGCGATCTGTAACTTGATTGCAATCGTTGGTTGTGGTTTGATGTCTTAGAAACGATTCAGCTGCTACGTGTATCTTTACAGCTATCGTAGATTGATTCATCTCTGGGTGCGTCAAGGGGCAAATGGCCCGCGACGCCCCAACACTGTTGTGCGCATATTGGGCCACTAATGTCGCTTTTAAGTATTCGAGATCTGGACCACCCTGTAGCCATAAATTGCTTTGGCGTGTCTGCATTGGCGAAGATGAAATCTGGGGGGGGGGGTAAAGGGGTGTTGGATTCTAACGATCGATGCCCCTCCCCCTCTCGCTCGCGTAATAGCTTCCTCCCGCCGCATGTTTATGCAGATAGACTAAGACCTATGCTCCGCCATTGGAATTGTCTCGTCAGAATATTTCTTCAGCCGATTTCCTCAGCCTTTTTATTGAACCTCTATATGTAATAATGGATGTAGAATTGTAGACACGCCATTTGATGGACAGTTCTGTCCGCTTAAAATCAAATTTTGAACAATCAAAACAACTTCGCTCTCTTCTTATTTGAGACCACGTGTTCACTGTTCAGAGCAAACCGATGCACTGCTGTTGTAGTCTCGAAATAGCACTGTAATAAACTGTAACCATATATTTATTATAGTATGCTATGCCATGCTATATAAACAAAGCAGATCAAGTAAGATCTGATCAGATGACCTATGTGACCCTTTAGCCATCTTTGGTTATTCTTCTAACGCCTCAGTGTCAGCAGTATAAAAATCATAGAAAAATAACGGTGTGGGGGGTGTCAGACGTTGATCTATGTGGACTTGGGATGTGAAAAGAGGACTTTACTACGACGTCCTAGGAAAGACTGGGTGGGGTTGAGCCCCACAAGCCCCCCCCCCACCGGCAACTCTCACCCTGTCTGTCAGCCAATCATAAGTGCTCTCACAGCTAATGCTTTACGTGTCGTCGTCATCATCATCGTCCTCGTCGTCGTCGTCGTCGTCATCATCGTCCATATCTTGTTTCTGTCTCTTGCTAATCACATTAACCGCATTTTTCTTTCCGTGCTGTCGTCGACATAATGTATTATTGACGTCACTCCTCCGAGCAGACGACGACGTTTCTGCCAACTCGTAATGCACTGGTTTCCTGGCCAAATGAGCTTGGCATAACGCCATTTGTGCGCTGCATGCATGCACGTGTGTGTGTTGTGTGAGTGTGTGTAAGAAATATCGCGTTCGGTGATTCCTAAGGTGATGCTTTGGTTGGCCACAAGAGCCACGAGAGCCACAAGAGCCACAAGAGCCACAAGAGCCACACGAGAGCCACGAGAGCCACAAGAGCTACACGAGTGCCACAAGAGCCACAAGAGCCACAAGAGTCACAAAAGCCAATGCTTCTACTTCAGTCGATGAAGACGAGAGCCATGTCCTTCTTCCGGGTCATTTTGCATCCAGTCGAGAAAGAGGCTGAAAGAAGAGAATCGCCGATGCAAGCTTTAAAGACAGCATCTGCCTATACATGTATGTCTCTCCAACCATACATGTACCTCGCCTTCCACCTCCTGCTCCTGCTCCTGCTCCTGTTTCTGCTCTTCCTACTACTCCTCCTCGTCCTCCTTCTCCTCCTCCTTCTTCTCTACTCCTCGTCCACCCCTGCTCCTATACTCTCACTGCCCCTTCGCTTCCCCCATCTCTTTTACACACCCATCTCCTTCACACACACCCATCTCCTTCACACACCCATCTCCTCCTCCTCCGAATCCCCATCTCCTCCGCATCCTCTTCCTCTCCCTGAATTTCCTTTGACAGCAGCATCAGCAGCAGCATCGATGAGTAGCACGTGGCCATTACACGGACGACGACGACACGACCACATTAGCAGCAGCATGCGTGGACACGTGTGCAGCTGTACGTGTTTGTCTCTCTGTGCTTACGATCACGTGCCTGTGTTTGTGTGTCTATGTGTGTGTGTGTGTGTGCGTCTGTGTGCGTGCGTGCCTGTGTTTGTGCGTCTGTGTGCGTGCGTGTGTTCGTGTGTGTTCGTTGATTAAGTTGTAGGCATTGGACGTTGAAAGAGACCTCAGCGTACATGTATAATATTTCTGTAGACGAGACATCGAATGCAGAATTGCTCCAACGACGATGACGATGACGACCGATTGAAAAGCTTCTGCTTCGTAGTCCAACGCTTCATTCACAACCAAAATAATATCCGTCACGGCATTCGATTATAGACGACATTATAAACAAGCATGGGGTTGGGTGGGGTGGGGTAGGAGTGGGAGAGAAAGGGGCAAAGGATCGATATAAACCTATATTGACCGGTTTTGCCGCCACTCAGTATTTGACGCGAATTACATACACGAGTAGGAAAAGATGATTTCTCGTCGGTTTCATAGATGACGTCGCAGATGAAAGATGACGTACAAAAATGTAGAATAAAAATGACGTAGATGATAGATGACGTAGATGAAAGATGACGTAGATGAAAGATGACGTAGATGAAAGATGACGTAGATGAAATATGACGTATACACTACAGTGTTGATGAAAGATGACGTAGATGAAAGATGACGCAGTTGAAAGATGACGTAGATGATAGATGACGTAGATGAAAGATGACGTAGATGAAAGATGACTAGATGAAAGATGACGCAGTTGAAAGATGACGTAGATGATAGATGACGTAGATGAAAGATGACGTAGATGAAAGATGACGCAGATGAAAGATGACGTAGATGATAGATGTCGTAGATGAAAAATGACGTATACACTGCTGATGAAAGATGACGTAGATGAAAGATGACTAGATGAAAGATGACGCAGTTGAAAGATGACGTAGATGAAAAATGACGTAGATGAAAGATGACGTAGATGAAAGATGACGCAGATGAAAGATGACGCAGATGAAAGATGACGCAGATGAAAGATGACGCAGATGAAAGGTGACGTAGATGAAAGATGACGCACATGAAAGATGACGCAGATGAAAGATGACATAGATGAAAAATGACGCTTTCTTATCCACTGCCACAGACAATTTTAGTCGTCATCAGTTCTGCTGACAACATATTACGCCGACCAATAGCTATAGCACATCGGTTGTCTCACGCTCCTTCCATTTGCATGTCTGTCTGCCTGTTTTTGTATCTCTATGCTTGCTGTCTACCAGTCTGTCTGTATGTCTGCGCATCTGTCTGCTCGTCTCTTTGTCTGTATGTTTACCTGTAGGCTACGTCTCTTTGTCTGTCTATCTGCTTGTTTATGCATTTGTCTGTCTGTCTGTATGTGCTCCTGTTTGTTTTTTGTCTGCTTGATGGTATACTGCATGTTTCTATGTACACTCTCTCTGTCTCACTTTCTTTGTAGCCTTTGCATAATATTTTCTTCTAAATTATTATGTCTCCTTTATTATTATCATCATACACTGACGAACACAGCGAACTGAAGAGAAAAGCACAGTGAAGAGAAGAATGGCGTCATTGGAAGTTGAAACCTGCTGATGGGCAGATAAC